>CAUYRT010039783.1:0-11411 GCA_963574885.1 Lepilemur ruficaudatus
GAGAATTGTCACTATGAGCTCAACTTGAAGAACCGAGTAATAGGTTTCTTAACAGCCTATGCAGAACTGATCGCCATTTCCATGCATGTGGACTTAATGGGATTGGCACAATTGGTCATATGCCAATCTCTGTGCCACGACACCAATCATTGTGACTGTAATATATAAAAAAGGAGATAGATGCTCTTTCAGGGAAGTTTGGAGAAATGAAATCTGACATGAATAAACAAAACAAAAATAAAGAAATAAAAATAAAACCAAATAACCCAGTAGTTATCTACTAGAACTGCTAAAAATATTAGAATGACTTCAGTGAAAAATGACATCAAAATTTTATTTACAAAAAATTATCATTAATGGATACATATGTAATCAACTTACATAACAGCCTGTAGGGATTTCATGGGTAGTTCTTCAGAAAGGCCTACATGATTCTACTACAGCATTGATTACGAACCAATATACCCAGCAGTAATTATGAGTCATCGTGGAGAAATTACATCATCAAAGAAAGACAAGCACCCAGAAACATGGCATTTGAACTGATAGCACCTACTGAAGAGCCATGCAAATTCTACCTTTTGATTTTTTTTTTTGTAATTTTCAATCTTGACAAGATATTTGAATTACCCAGGGAGCTTTAAAACATCTAGATAGCCAGGCATGGTGGCTTGTCTCTTTAATCCCAGCTACTAGGGATGCTGAGGGAAGAGGATTGCTTGAGGCCAGGAATTGGAGACCAGCCTGAAGAACACTAGTGAGACTCTCTCTCTACAAATTTTTAAAAATTAGCCAGGTGTGGTGGCATTGGCCTATACATAGTCCCAGCTACTTGGGAGGCTGAGACTGGAGGATCACTTGAGCCCAGGAGTTGAAGGCTGCAGTGAGCTATGATAAAACCATTGTACTCTAGCCTGGGCAGCAGAATGAGACCTCATCTCTAAATAAATAAATAAAAATAAAAATTCTTTATAATAGAATACATAATTATAGTTCCCCATTCACAGGTAGATAGATATTAGATTTGTTTCCAAATTTTAGCTATTACAGACATTCTTAGAAATGTGTTTGCTTGAAATATAAGCTAATTTCTCTAGAAGTGATATTTTTATATCATACGGTAGGCATTTATTTACTTGTAGTAGATAACGCTAAACTGTCTATCATCAAAGAGCTTGCATTGATTTACACATCTAATAGCACAGTAAAGAGGCAAAAAAAATGAAAAATTAAAAAAAGTATGAGACTCAGTTCTTCACATCTTTACCAACAATTTGGGATTGTTAATCCTTTTAATGTTAGCCATTCTAATGGGTATGTTATAGTATCTCATTGTGATATTAATTTGCATTTTCCTAAATGCAAGCTGAAGAATGCCAGTCATATGTATTGACTAATTTTATTGTATTTTACTCTCTGATTTGTAGTTATTTTTGTATCCTTTGTTTGAGATATGTAAGGAGAATACTTATTCTCCACGGGTGTTTTGCCTTTCCATAGACATTCCTCCTATTAATTAAAATTCTGATTATTGAATACTTTTGTCTTCCATGTCAGTCATTTTGTTTCCATGGTTATCAGAAAGTCACAAAGATACTATTACATTATTTTTTTCTTTTGAGACAGCGTTTCACTCTGTTTTGCTTGAGCTAGAATGCAGTGGGGTCATTAAGAGCTCACTGCAACCTCAAACTCCTGGGCTCAAGTAATCCTTCTGCCTCAGCTTCCCCAGTAACTAGGACTACTGGTACATGCCACCGAGCCTGGCTAATTTTTCTATTTTTTGCAGAGAATAGGTCTTACTCTTGCCCAGGCTGGTCTCAAACTCCTGGCCTCAAGCAATCCTCCCACTCTGGCCTCCCACAGTGCTAGAATTACAGGCATGAGACACTGCACCTGGCCTATTACAATTTTTTCTTCAACATTTTTCCTTTTACATTTAATACTTAGGCCTGTTATCCAACTCAATGTAATTTATTGATAAAGCTCAAGAATTATTTATTTTTATTTGTATATAAATTGCTCCATGTATTGTAAGAGCCATTTATTCCCTATTGAATTGTGTCACTGTCATGAAACAAATGAACTTATATGTAGGTGTCAAAGTCTGGAATCTGTTTTATTCCATTAGTCTATTTGCCTATTTGCACGTCAAAACCACACAGATTAATAAATATAGCTTTAGAGTTAGTCATGAAATCTAATGATGTAATTCATCCAACTTTTTTCTTCTCTTTATATTAGGTCTTTATAAAGACTTCTTTATATTAGGTCTTTTACATTTCAGTACAAATTTTATAATCAATTTGTTAATTTTCACAATAAAACATACTAGAGAATTTGACTAGAATTGTGGCAATTCGATACATTATTTTGAGAAGAATTGACATCTTAACAATGCAGAGTTTTTTAGTCAATGAACATGGCATATCTATGTATTTACATAAATCTTCGTGAAGGTTTCAACAACGTTTTAGGTTTTCAGCTCATTGTATCTTGAAAGTATTTTATTCCATTTATTTTTATATATTTAGTAGTTTTGAGCCTATCATAAATGGAATTTGAAATTTTAATATCAGATTTATTTTCTAGGACGCTGGATTTCAATTTTGCATATTATTTTATATCCAGCCAGCTTTTCTAAATTCACCTATTTGTAATATTTACAGATTTTACATAAACAATCATATCATTTGCAAATAGGGACATTCTTACTTTACCCTTTCAAATGTTTACACTTTTCATTTCTTTTACTTTTCTATATTATACTTCCTTGGACATCTTGTGTAATTTTGAACAGAAGCACTGATAGAAACATTCTTGACTCTTTCTGACATCCTGGAGACAATATTAAATATTTTTTCATTAAATTAATGTTAACTTCTGTATTCTTATGTCTTTATCAAATCAAAGAAGTATTCTTCTATTCCTGATGTCCTCAGACATTTTGTAATAAAAATAATTAAATTGTATATGTTGAGATGATCATGTGAATTTATTGTTTTTGTCTGGAAGTCTGGAAAAATACATTCATTCTTCTTGAAAACTAATCCTACATTCCTTGGATGAGTTGCACGTGGTCATACTACTATATATTATCTTCTTCATATGTCATTGTACTCTATCCTTATTTATTAAGGTTTAAATCTCTGTGCATAATATACATTCACCAATAATTACCTTTTTCATAATTAATTAATTGGTTTAGATATTATTCATGAAACAAGGGAAGTGTTCTATTATCTGAAAGGATATATACAACATTGGTATTCTTTCTTTCTTAAATGCATTGAATAAATCATAAACAAAGCCCACTTGAAGTATTTTTTTTTCAGAGCTTTGTTCTAAACTATGTTTGTTCTAAGCTGTGTTCTAAACTAAATTGTGCTAACAGATACAACACTATCCATCTTTTCTCTTCCTTCTTATTTAAATTCTGGGGTCTAGTATTTTTTAAAGAATTTGATCAGTTTACCTAATTATGTACTGAAAAAAAGGTTATTCATTATGTTTATTAAATCTACTTATTTGTGTATGTCTATAGATCTGTAGTTACATTCCCTGCTTTCATTATTAATATAAATTTTGTTTTTTCTCTTTATTCTTGATCATTCTTACTAAATTTTTTAAAATGCATTTTATAAAAATTTTCAAAGAATAAAATGTATACTTTGGGGACTTTTAATGTCTTTTTTATTTATTTCTGATCTTACTTTTATTATTTTCTTCATTTTCCTTTGAGCTCAATTTTTCCTTCTTTTACAATCTTCTTGAAATGGAAGTTCTATTTTTTGTATTTTCCACTATTCTTCTTTCCCAATACAATAAATGAATTTAACATATAATTTTCTATACAGGCACTGCTTCAGCTGTATCCCACTTGTTTGATATGCATATCTTCACTACCATTCAGTATATGGAGCCAAAAGAAACTTCTATTAATCTGAAATATTTTATTTTTATAAGAAAAAAGCCTCCAATCTATGGAATGAGATGCTAATAATATATATATGCATGATTCATTTATTATAGCATTTATGACATTTTTTATATTCATGTTCTATGTATACAAATAAAACTTTCAAAATATACTATCATATAAATTAAGCAGACAAAAATTGATTCAACAGTAGGTTGCAATGTAAAAATCTTTATGGCTTGTTCTTACAGTTATTAAAATCTGTTCTTTTATTGCACAGTAAGCATAGCAAAATGAGAAGATAATAAGGATAAAAACAGTCCATATTTCATGATGCCAGTTTTAAAAGTATAATCATTTATTCATGTAACAAAAATTTACTAAGCTACCGTATGTCATCTACTGTGCTAGTGACTGTACACAACAAGATTAGGAAAAAAAAAAAGCCAGATGTGCTACCTGTCCTTCTGTAGGTTCCTTTATATTGTCATGGAACAAATGGACTCAGTCCTCCAAGTTGGACATTGAGCCCATGGACACATGACCTTACCAAAGCAATTACCGCACACACAAAATACATGCTGCTCTCTGTTTAATAAGAAGGACCTGGAGAAAGCTCGCAGAGAAAGCAAGAATGAAAGAAAAGCTATATACAAATTGTGAATGTAAACATTGAACTGTAAATGCTTTGTAGTTTTCCCCCAATAAAAAAAAATAAAAAATTTAAAAAAAAAGAATGAAAGAAAAGCATTATTGGCAACATAGCCAAGTGAGGGGGCGGTTTTTCCAAGGGGGATGCAAACAGTAGGCTATTTGCAATTAAGAAATAATCATCACATAGTTTTAAAGAGTTCATGGGAGGATTATGGTAAAATTTTCTTATGTTTTCTCTCCTTAGTCAACTCAATATTAACATCCATCCAAAGATAATATATTAATGAAGGTGAGTATGTATTATTCTTCTCTGCAAGTGCCTTTTTCCAAGGATCCCCATGGTAGAATGATTTTCATTAGTGCAAAGGTTCACAACTGTGAGACTAAATGTTCCATATTATCTCCCGGAATCAACCAGTAGTCAGTTCGCAGTGCTGACAATAGTACAGAATTCCAGCCAACATTCAGTTTGCAACTCTTCAAATATTGATTGATCATCAAGACTGCATGCTGTATGTTTCACTACTGTGACAGACCTGAGGTCCTAGCTTACCTCTACCCTACAACCCCAACGTGATCTTGGACAGACTGCTTGATTTTCTTGAGAAACAATTTCTTCATGAATAAAAAAATGAAGATGATAATATTAGTTAACATTATTCAAAAATTCCAAGATTCAAAACCATCATCTAGTAATAAAACTCAGTAAATGAAACAATGTAAATTCCTAATAAATATTGGCTTTTAGTATGCACAAACAGTGAGACAAAAGAGCTCAGATATTTGGCTACAGAATTTTTAAACACAAAAGCTTATTACTGTGATAAGTTCCTTGAAAAGTGCAGGTTTGGGAAGGGAAAAAAATGGAGTTTAGGTCGCACAATTTGTTTTTTTTTTTTTCCTTAAACTTTTTTTCTTTTTTTTTTTAAGTGTACAATTAAATGATTTTCAGTGCATTTACTTAGGTGTACAGTTAATCACAGGAATCAGTTTTTGAGGAATTCCTTTCCCCTATTGAGACCCCTAATTCCGCTCCCCAACTACTTTTCAAGCATATCCCACCCCTCCACAGTGACCCCCCCACGTCGCTCAGACTAAGGAATCTTTAGTCAGTAATGTCTAGAGCACCTGGAAGGATGGATCCAGGATTCAGGAGTAAAGTGTAGACTGAAATTTATGACCTAGGGTATTTGTCCTACAATGTTTCTTTGAATGCACAGACTCAACACATAGCATTTTGCTTAGGCACTGCCCTGGGTAAAAGAATAATACATAAGTCAGCTATGCAACAGAAGTTATCGTAGCTTTTATATAGGATTTACCATGTCTCTCTAATACCTCTCTCTAACCAAACAGCCCCTTGCTCAAGGTCTAGATGTTTATTACATTTCCTTGGTATCTACTCTCTTTATGGGTTTACTACATCTGCAGATGTTTATTCTTATTCTCAGAAAAGATCCAGCCTGGCTGCATCCCCAGAGCACTTGGTGGTCCCAGAGCCAGTGCTTTGGGAAAAAGGAGGAGACAAGCCTTTGTATATCAGGAGGAGCCATTGGTGGCAGATAATTTCAACGTATCTTCTTGGGTTTTAATACTGGGATTCTTCAGCTACTCTCAAAAGTGCTCACCAGTATATCCACTCTCTAGTAAGTACCCAGATATATTCATGTATTTGGCTTTCATTTGACTTCTCTTTTTGTCTCAGCCACATAGAACTTTATACAGAGTAGGAAGAGAATCCAAAACTCATACCACTAGGAAGAGTGTTACTTTCAGAGACTGTGTAAATAGACTATTTACCTTTTGGGATCCCAGGTTTAATAGAATTCAAATTGTCCTAAATTGTTATACTAACCACTTCAGGTTATTGCCCTCCAGTCAACACTACACAACTGGTCACAAATTCCAGTCCAGGAGAAAATGACACAACATCTGTCAGTCATCTCTACAGTACCTCCCTTTCAACTATATAAATGATTTTAAAATAATGTGATTTTTTAAAGGATGTTTAAATCATCTACAAATTTCAGATGGTAAGAATAAAACTTAGGGAAGTTTGGTTTTGGGAAGATCATACATTTGTGGGAGTTGAGAATTAGGAAGGCATTTTATCTGTAAGATTCTTTTGCCCACATGTAGGGTCATTCTAAAAATCATATGCCTTACCCAATACTTTATCTAGGATCTGAGAGCAAGAAATAATGAGAAGTCCAAATTAATTAACTAAGGTTTACTAATATTTTACAGGAAAAAATGAAATATCTTTATCTAAATGCAAAATTTAAACCTTGTTTCTCCCATAGAAAAAATATAGCCAGAACTAATTCTCCCAATTTGTAATATAGGCAGATTCTAGTCTAAAGTGGAATCTACTTCTCTCCATGTGATAGCCACATAAATGCTTTGTTCTGTCACAAGAAAGCTGAAAGAAGCCATAAATTTAAACATTGCTTTTTATTCTACCAAATTTCCAGATATTCATATTTTACCAACACTAGTGTCTATATGTTTTATTGCAGAGCCCTCTGAATGCATTATGTATGCTGTCAACACATCACACTTTGAAATCACCACTTTCTTCTTGGTGGGGATGCCAGGGCTGGAATATGCACACATCTGGATCTCTATCCCCATCTGCAGCATGTATCTTATTGCTATTCTGGGAAATTGTACCATCCTTTATATTATCAAGACAGAGTCCTCCTTGCATGAACCCATGTACTATTTCCTTTCCATGTTGGCTACGTCTGACTTGGGTTTGTCTTTATCTTCTCTGCCAACCATGTTGAGGATCTTCTTGCTCAATGCTCCTGAAATTTCTGCCAATGCCTGTTTTGCCCAGGAATTCTTCATCCATGGATTCACAGCACTGGAGTCCTCAGTCCTCCTCATCATGTCATTTGACCGCTTCCTAGCCATCCACAACCCTCTGAGATACAGCTCCATCCTTACAACAGTCAGAGTTGCCCAAGTAGGAATTGTACTCTCCTTCAAGAGCATACTCCTGGTTCTTCCCTTCCCCTTCACGTTGAGAAGCTTAAGCTATTGTAAGAAAAGCCAATTATCCCATTCCTACTGTCTACACCAAGATGTCATGAAGTTGGCCTGCTCTGACAACCGAATTGATGTCATCTATGGCTTTTTTGGGGCACTCTGCCTTATGGTAGACTTTATGCTCATTGCTGTGTCTTACATCCTGATCCTCAAGACTGTGTTGGGAATTGCATCCCAAAAGGAGCAGCTCAAGGCCCTCAATACTTGTGTTTCACACATATGTGCAGTGATCATCTTCTATCTGCCCATCATCAACCTGGCCATTGTCCATCGCTTTGCCCAGCATGTCTCTCCCCTCGCTAATGTTCTCATGGCAAATGTTCTCTTACTTGTACCTCCACTGATGAACCCAATTGTTTATTGTGTGAAAACTAGACAGATTAGAGTGAGAATTGCAGCAAAATTGTGTCAGAAGCAGATATAACAGTCACATATTATAGAAAACATAATGGGAGCTGTCTTTAGTACGAGAGATTTAAGGTGAGTTTGAGAAAATCTAATATTCGATGCAAAGAATTATCAACATACATGTTTATTGTTAGCGTGAGACTTATTTTATTCATTTTACACAGTGAGGATGGGGATAGAACTGGAAACAGGAAATACATTGCCTGAGGTCCCCATCTCAATTAACAAGAAAAAAATATGTCTTTTGTTATCATCTCTGATTAAAGCAAAATATACAACCAAGACAGAAAAATAGTAGTCTATAGTTCTGATAGCAGTTGATTTCTCATCCTCCACATTCAATCTAGCTACACTAAGTCCTTTTGGTGCTAGACCTAAATTGTATCTTAATTCTGTATCCTTCTACATTTTAATCATTTTAGTATTAATATGTCACCAGCATTTCTTTAGTGAAATACTGCAAAAACCTCCTAAGTTTCTAAATGTCCACTCTTACTGCCTTTTAACTGATTCTGTACGCAAGGTGAGAGTCAACATTCTAAAAGGCAAAATACAAACTCTTACTGTTTCAGGAAAAGAATTAAATCAATGAAGAACATGCTTTAAGACCATATACGTACTGCACTCTTTCTATTTCTTCCACATCATCAGATAATCATTAAATTCCAGCCACTCTGGCCTTCTGAAAATGTATCAAATTTACAGAGCTCTCTGTCTTCTGTGGGTTTTCACATTAGATGCCTTTCATTAAAATAGTCTTGATTGCAATTTCATACAACTCATTTTTTTTAAACTTTCAGCTCAATTTCATCATAGGTTACCTAAACCCTAGTTCATATTATGACCTTCTTTTTTATCTCTTTATTCTTCATTATACTTAATATTTGTAATTATAGATATATTACCTTTGTTTTCTACTTCTTGAATAAAGTGTATTGGGGAGACCTGTCTATTTTCTTTATCTCTACCCATCTAATGTTAGGACATTTCTGATGCAGATTAGATCTCAATAAATAATCACTAACGAATGAATGTAAAAATAAGGCCATTTTTGGTGGAAAAATGTTTGTTGAAGAGTTCAGTAATATTTCTTCTAGGTAGAATACAGTTTACCTTAAGTTGTGTATTTCAGGTGTGGGCACATAAATGCTCAAAGATTTTAAAAATAGGAATAAAGGATATGATGTTAAAGAGAAATTTATTATCTTGGATTTTATTAATGACAAAAATTCTGATTTTCCTTCCTAATATCACCTTAAAACCTTGCAGATCATGGAACAATTTCTTATACCTACTCATTGAATCAAGTTTTTTCCATCAACCATACCATGTTTGTCTCCTACACTTTCAGTGTCATTACTGTCAAATACTTAAAGAAGAGTAATTGGACCACCCAGCCGGATAATGCCCCACAATTAACGAAGAGTTTTAATAGATACAAGCATTGTTTTTGTACCTCTAATATATGCAAGATATACTTCCAGGTATTTCCAGGAGTATTTTATTTTTCGTTTTTTACAATGGCCTAGATTTTATAAAGCATTTCTCCCTATTTATTTTAACTGAAGGGATGGAGACTCTGAGAAGATTGATTTAATGAAATTTACACATATAGGAAGTCTGAAGTTGGGACTCAATTCTTATTTTTGATACTCCGGGATAATACTATCTTGGCTACATTTTAGTTTACAAATTCAAGATTGCGTCTGTTTCCACAAAGCTATTCTAGTGTTGGAAATCCTATCATTAGATCAGGACAAGAAGTGTTTCTGTGTTTGAGGTATATAAACATATCCACCTGTCTTTTCCAAAACCTTACAAATACAGACATGGAGGTCGGGATTGTAGCATGATAAAACAGTAGTCAACATACTTCATTAATTGAAAGAAATATAAGCTCATATTCTTCCAGTATGAGCATAGGCTATGGGAAGACTTCAACAGACTCCATTAACAAGATGATTGGTGATTAAGAGGCTTTAATAAGTATCTAATTCTTGCAGGGTATTATACATAGATGTCAAGTACAACACTCTCAAAGAGAATCTATATATTAGGTTTCTTCTGACATTCTTAATAAAATGCAATGAAAAATAATATAAAGTACAAAAATACCATTGGAGGAAGGGATGACTTTTTGGTAAACATAATGATTTTCACGTTTCTGAAACGCAGAGCATAGTTCCTGGAGCAACAAAAGCCCAGCTCTGGGGCTCCTAAAACAGTGGTTCCCAACTAGGGAAAATGTTGCCACCAAGAGACATTTGGCAATGTCTGGAGACACATTTTTGGTTGTTGCAAGCTGGGAGGTGTGGGCGTGCTATTGATATTCAGTGGACCACAGATGCTGCTAACCATTCTTCAATGCACAGGGCAGCCCCTACCAAAAAGAATTACGCAGCCCACAATGTCAATAGTGCCAAGGATGAGAAATCCAAGTCTAAATGTAATTGTCAAACAACAGATAATTAAGCCCGTGGTTACCCAAATTACCTTGAACTGGACTACACAACACTGCAGGAGCAATCTGCTTCCAGGAAAGTTCCTCAGAAAGGCACTCAATGGAAAATTTCCAGAAAAGTGAAAGAATCCATCAGAGATGAAAACGTGCAAAGACCTATGGAGATGCATGTAAACCATACCGAAAGACAATAGTTCAAAGCCTTTTTTTTTTTAGATTATGCTAAGTTTTGTTTTTATTATTTTGTTGTTTTGTGTTTTGTTTTTGTATGTAGTGATTTGTGCGAATTTGTATTCTCCTATTGGTCATTTGTGAGAGGTTAATGTGAGAACATTGCAAAAAATGGTACACTATAAAATTAAAAGGGACAAAAGGGAATATAATTTTTAAGATGTAGAGTATATGTGAATTGGGCAAAGAGAATATGCCTTTGTGATATAGGAGTTACATGAGAACAGTAGTGTAATTTTCAAAGTAAATGAGTACTTTTTTCTGTATAACCTAAACACCTTATCTTTAATACAGCACTTTCTTTAGCATGTTTCCCACAAAGATAATGTCATAAGACTGCAGGTAAGTTGGAAGGCTGCTGGTTTCTAGACTGTATCTAATTTCAAACGGTAGAAGCTAATACCATATTTCATCAATTCACAGACACCATTGATTGCAAACTACATTCCTACTTTACAGATGTATTCACAGATTGCATTTCTCCAAACTTCCCTGAAAGAGCATCTATCTCCTTTTTTATATATTACAGTCACAATGATTGGGGTCGTGGCACAGAGATTGGCATATGACCAATTGTGCCAATCCCATTAAGTCCACATGCATGGAAATGGCGATCAGTTCTGCATAGGCTGTTAAGAAACCTATTACTCGGTTCTTCAAGTTGAGCTCATAGTGACAATTCTC
>CAUYRT010039785.1:0-24188 GCA_963574885.1 Lepilemur ruficaudatus
GGCCACCGCTCCCTGCGCCGCTGCCCGTGGTGCCGGGCTTGGTGTCGGCAGCGCTGAGGGCGGGGGCGGCGGGGGGGGCGGCGGGCGGCTGCTGGGTCTCGGCCTCGCTGCTCATAGTTGCGGTGATGGTGACTGGGGCCGGCTGCGGCAGCTGCGGCTCCTCCCGATGTGTGATGGTAACTAGGCCGGCGGCGGCGGTGGGGCACTCTGGGGTCCGCTCTCCGTTCCCGGTACCGATCGAACTCGCTCCTTACTGATTCTTGAGCTTATTCCTGCCTCAGGACATTTGCATTTAACATGCTCTATTTGGAGCCGTCTTCCCCTATCCCCCATAATTTGCTCTCTTACTCTGTGAGGTCTCTGGTGGTATTCACTGAGTGACCTGTCTAAAGTAGCAGCTTCATTTTTCTTTATAGCATTTATCATCACCTGTCAAGCCATGAGATACAGAAAGGTGACTGGAACACTGTGTAAGAAACTGCTAATACTCAGTAGTATCTGTATTCTTCCCTTGTGCCTGAGCTTAGAGCTGGCTTGTATTTTCCAATCTCCTTTGCAGTTAGATGTATGTAGCCAGCCTTGTGTGTAGACTAAGTTCTGTCCAATTGAACATAAGTAGAAGTGATGCCTCACCAACTGCACATGGGCCATATAATTACTCTACCTAATCCCTCCTTTCTTTCACTGTCTCCCCCGTATACCACTGAATGGAGAAAACTCAAAGACTTAGATATGGGTGGAGTTTCAAGACCAAAGTATCTTGGGCCTGAATACCTGTTGGAACCAGGCTTCTCTTCTAAACATCCTTCTTTTTCTTGGAGCATAATCATAATGTAAAACTTTATTGTGTTAAGCCATCGTTATCAATCAAAATCTAAACAGAAAAGCAGAAATCATTTGACATATTTACAGTAGACGGAAATTAACTCAGGGAACTAGTTAACAGAGATGATGGAGGAGAAGAGAGTCAAATGTGAGACAGAGAGATAAACCAGAGATTAGCATCAGCAAGGAAATACTACCATCCTAGGCAAGATATCCAAAAGGAGGTTCAGTATTTACAGAGCCCAGGGCCTGGCGAAAGCCAGGAAGATGGAAAGTATACTCTGTGGGAGGTGGAGCCACAAAGAGGGTAAAGCCACTATGACTTGGAGAAGCTACCTAGGAGGGAAAAAATACTCAGCATTCTCCCTTTCCCTTCTCCTGCCCTCCTGGCAGTGCCTTCAGTTGGCTGGACTGAGCTGGAAATGAGTTGATGGGTTGACAAAGGAACTTGTGAAGAGTAGCCTGCAGAGATCAGCTCACCTGTGATCAGAGCAGAGTAGGAAGAAGGGAAGGCCCAGGTCATCGTCAATATAGAACTTTGGGGTTTGTTTAGGTCATTGTAAGTACTTTAGCTTCTCTTCCCAGTGGAATAAAAAGCCTCTGGAGAGTTGCAAGAAAAGTAGTGCCATGATCTCACATACAATATAATAGCATTACTCTGGCAGCAGTATGGAAACTATAATAGAAATTAGGTAGGAAAACAAGAAGGGAGTAGTAGGCTACTGCAGAAATCTAGGTGAAAGATGGGGGTTGGTTGGAGTAGGATGAAAGCGGTGGAGAGGGATGAGAAGCAGTTGAATATTTAGAAGCTTGAGCCAAAAGGATTTTTAACATAGTATTTGAGGAATGAGGGAAGGAAAGGAAGACTTCAAGAATTTGTTCTGAACAATTAGGTGAATGGTGATGCAAGTTATTAGACTGGAAAACACTTAGGTTAGAAGGCCCACTGGGGAAAAAAAAGAGTTTGGAGGAAGAAATGAAGAGTTACGAGATTTTTGAGATGCCTATTGAAATGCCAGTTTTTATCAGATGTCTTAGATGTCACTGTACTTCTGGTGGTACGTAGGGGCTTCTTGGAACCACTAGAAGGTCTTGTTTCATTGGCAGAATCTACTCGGATCTACCGTCTTTCTAGGAGATGAAAAAAATACTTGCATATGGTGGCTAGTGATCTCACAGTGTCACCAAGTCACAATAATAATATTAAGCTAAGTATTTATCTTTTTGTAGATAGCTTAGTGTTCCCACTTTTCTCCTTGAAAAAAATGTAACAAGGTCTGAGCTTCAGAGTGAAAAGAGAGAATCTTGGAAGGGAAGAAAGAAAATCTGATTTTAGACCAAACCGGAACTGAGTCATAAAATTTGAATACTGAAAGTAATGACTTCAATTTGTTCCCCTAAGAGCTGGAACTAATCAATATCTGTTATATAATTATAAATCTCACCTAGAATAATAAAATTAAGATATATATATAATTATGACTCACCTATAAAATATTAAAATAAGTATATTAATGGTGATGACCATGATGATGATGAGAGTCATTATTATGTTACATTTTTAAAAAGTATTCTCACATCTTTCATGTTGGATTGCTCTTAAAATAGCTCCTTCTGTTAGCATGGCTGAAATTAGTAAAAGAAATGAGTTTTAGTCTTACCAACCTAGATACCTTTTGTGGGGTGTTCGAATTAATCAATGTTCCAAATAATTAATAATGTCTTAAAGTGGATACAATATTCCTGATGATGTCTAAGTACAGCATGGATTCATTCTGATTTCCTTGATCTGCATGTTTCTAGTAGATAAAGGCAGCATGCTCTAGTGTTTACAACTATTAATAGTCTGCATGGGCTTGGATCCCTGCTCTGCCACTCACTTAGTGATGTGACTGTCAGTAAGCTATTTTTTTGTTTTTTTTTAGTTTCCTTTTATGAGAAGAAAGCATGTCCAAAAAGGAGTTACATCTTGGCAATTGGGTTGTGACAGTCTTCACTCACACAACCCTATTTCCATGTACTTTCCCAAAGCAGAATGGGGATCCAGTAACTCAAAATGAAAGTCTATGAAAAGGAAGTTTCCAATTGAATGCAATGATCTATGATGGAATCTGGATGGAATCATTATCTCCTCCTGGAGTAAATATTAGATAGGCCATGAGTCATTTGTTTTCTACAATTGAGGATTGAAAGGTCCTATAACTACATTTATAGGTCCTATAACTACATTTCCATGTAATATCCATCACTTTGCCTGGTGTGAATTATTGATAACCTTTTTGGTGGATTCTTCTATAGAATGATTAAAGTTTACAGGTGGAGCAAATGTTCGCAGAACCTGACAGCTATTGAGGAGGTGGTAGAGGTATATATCGAGTCAGTGGAGTTGGGCAACAGCTGTCTCTTTAGTAGTGCCACATATGAGATACTGGCTTCATTAATTTTACTGCCTCTATAAACCTGATTAACAAACATCTGCATCCTTCTATCTATTCCCCAACGTTCTGACATTTTCCTCATATTGAAATACTTTAATTTTTATTGATCGAACATTTCCCAAGATACTCTTCTGACAAAGTTACCAATTGGTGATGCATCGGGATAAAGCATAGACTGAAAGCTATACTTTCCGAGGCTTTAATTGGTCAGAATATCAGTGCTATTTTTGATTTCTAATCATAGAGATGGGAGAAAAACTGGATACATCACATATTTTTTTTCTTTCTGTCCAATTCCACAGATGTCAGCAAAAAATTCAAGATCACTTCCATGTCTGTAGTGCATGTATAACTAAGTTTCAGATCAAATCAGTTTGAGTTTTAAAAATAACCAGTGATTCACTATGCAGATCTTAGATGTATTTTTATACTCCCAGACATATTCCTTTGTCCCTTTGGTGCCCCTTCAAAAACCACCCAGGGTTTGATCTTCTTCAGTAATGGCAGATTTATTGCTGTGATAACAAGGAATGGGGATATCTGTCTGCTTCTCCTTCATATAAATGTGAAGACCTACATGTGGATTTTGATGGAGCTAGACAAAATTATTTTACCTCCTAAAGACCTCTGGTGGGTGAGTTTGTGGCAAAAAATACTGTGTCTAAAAGCCCTCTGAACTATGCTCATTTCTCTTAAAGTTATTTCAAAGGATTTCCCTGGCAACCAACTGATTGCTCGGCCTGCATTATCAATGGTCTATGTAGGTGCCACAATTTAAATTGGCTCCCTGGCTTCTCAGAATGGTTGTTAATATTTTCGAGGAATACAACCCCATGCCAATAGAATACTATTTGGAAATGGAAAATTACAGACAGATAGGTAAAAAAAAAAAAAGTTCATTTTTATAGAAAAAAATATGTTCTTTTAATATGCTGCGATTATTTTTAGATGTTGAGATGAGAGCATGACTCACCACCTTCCATTTCTTCCACCCCTTATGCCGGCCCCCACTCATCTTTCCTGACACATCGTGCTGATGAAGGGGATGACAGCCTGTTCTCCACAGTGTGGTCATCACCGCATGTTGCAGCCGCTTTGGGAAAATACAGGGTGCTCTATTTCTTGGGTACAGATCCCCAAACTTAACATCAGTATTCTGTGGGTCAGTGCCCACCGTGTCCTAAAGTATATATCATCCCAAAGGGCATTCAATGGGAGCACTTCTTCCTCGTGGTTAACAAGAATATTAGGAATCTGGATTCAAATGTGGCCCTCACCCCTTAGAAGTTGTGTCATACTCTTTGAACATCTTTTTTACAGAGGAAATGAATAATACCCACCCAATGGTGTTATTTGAATTACTAAATATCTTCCATGATTATAAAGAATTTAGCACAGTGCTTTGCACAGAGTATGCAAGTCATTGTTGTCATAATAGTGAAGATCATTGTTGTTACTGTTGGGGCTCAAAACACAATACTTCAAAATATGGCACCTCGGCAATTGTGAAAACCACAAAAGCAAGAAGGTCATTCTGCCCTTCTTCCACCTGTCTCTCCTGAAGAGAGAAAGGCTTTTTCTGACCTGTTGTGCTCAGGGGGAAGGAACATCATACAGAGACACAGGAAAGAATTTGAACAAACAGGACTTGGTGACGTTCTCCTCAGTTTATTACCTTTAGATCATACCTCTTTGTACAATCGTGTTTCTCTACAACTATCTACTTCTTTCATCAGACTTAGCACAAAAATACATAATTTTCCCTGGGTTTTGAGGTCTTCATTTCTGAAGGGTCTTGTGTCAGGTAAAGATTTTATTAAGTAAATTTGTCATGCTTTTCTCTTGTTGATCTGTCTTTTGTTATAAGGGTGTCAGTCATGAATCTCTACTGAGGACACGATATTACATTTTATCCCCTACATAATCGTAGTGATTCCAACTTCAGCCCCTCCCATTTTCTCAATTGTAAAATTAAAATATGTCTATAGCATCCTCTAGAATACCAGGAAATTAAATTTCTACATCCTCATATAAGAATGGTGTGCATTTATGGGAGGGGTTCTAAGAAAATCCAAATCATTATTCCTGCTACTGATATTTAAATCTCAGGGTAGGGGGGCTATTTATTTTGTGATATTGAGAAAGCAATTCCCTATGTCGTTTGATTTTTTTCTTATGCTTAAGAGATGATTATTTGTTTGTAGTCAATTTCATCAAGCCTTAGGCATGATTCATGTTCTATCCCATCCCCAGCCAAGATGCCTGCCCACCCGCTCCCCCACACTCCCCAGTTCTGTCTCATGCAGGCCCACTGCTCATATTTTCAGAATTATGCATTGCCAGCTTTTCTATTATTCCTCTACCCACCTAGTTCCTTACAAAAGTGGTCTTTCCTTAGGCTAATTTCTCAGACTGACCACAGAAATTATGACCATTGTAAGACACTCTTAACCAAATCAAAAACAAAAAACAAAAAACAGAGGAGGATTCAAACTATTGCATATGTCATTATCCTCTTCATGCAATGAGCCCACCCTTGTAAAGCCTCTTGTTTTTATTCTTCACATGACTGGTGGGTAGACACATGTTAGAATTTCTCTGTCAAGCCATACAAGGGACAAATAATTATTTCAGTGGGATTAAACCAGATTATTATTTTTTTGATGGATGTAAACCTCAACACAGACAGTTCTCCTTG
Source organism: Lepilemur ruficaudatus (assembly GCA_963574885.1). Lineage (NCBI taxonomy): Eukaryota > Metazoa > Chordata > Mammalia > Primates > Lepilemuridae > Lepilemur > Lepilemur ruficaudatus. Next base: position 5,962 of record CAUYRT010039785.1, read on the forward strand.
CTTAGGCAGATAATCATGCTTCTGGATATAAACTTTAAGGTTAGGAAATTATGGGAGATGTTTCAGAAAATAAAAAAAAATGCCTGTGGTGATTTGCCTGGTGATCCCTTCTTTTCTCACCTCCTTTTCTCTTTTGGCAAAGAAAAAGAGAAAGAAGATTCTCGAAACTAGCAACATATTGAAAATGAAATTGGCAAACTGCCCTCTTTCTTAGGGGAAGGTGAAAATATCAGTTGACTGTCAGTGATTCAGAAATGAAATTTCAGTATATTTAATGCATTTTAGAAGGAGAGATGGAAAATGTACAGCTAAAAAGAAACAATTTAAAGAAAAAGGTTATTCTGGGTCCTCCATCCGTATGGATATCTATGTGGAGAAATGAAGGAGGGCAGTGAACAAACATAGCTTTCTTAACTGCTGCTGCTCGTGCCCAGAATATGATCTATTTGAAAACATTGTCTTTAAAAGTGAGTCTATTTTACTCCTCTATCAGGATGAGATTAAGATACCCTAAACTATAAAAGCCCTAAATGATAAAATCATGTCATTGCCTACTGTCCAACACTTTCCACATAGAATCAAAATTAAACATAATACTAAACCTTAAAACACATTATTAACTTAGCTTCTTTCTAGAATGAACTTTTCTCATTTTGTTAGTGTCTATCTTAATGATACCCTAACATGAGCTTAGTGTACAAAATTTGCATTGCTTCAAAATATAATATATATGGGTTGACAAGTTATATGGTGGTTGTTAAATATACAACTTTATATATATTAACTTCTTCATTGCTTAATAAGATTTGTGTAATAGGTATTGTTACCTTTATTTTATACATGAAATGAGGCATAGAATGATTTATTTACATTTTTAAACTCCTAGGGCCAAGATACAGTTCTCTTGCATAATTTTAATTGTTTTGCTATATGTTCTCCCTATAGAATGGACATGAAAATAAGAATTAATTGCTTGAACCCCATTTGGACTTCTGAGACAAAAAATAAAACCATTTTGTTAATTGGTGGGAGAAAATTGGGATCTCCCAGTTCTAATCATGATTTTCTAAGCAATCAAAACATAGAAACAATATATGAATTAATAGTTTTTTAACATACTGGACATCAGGGAATGAAGCAGTGAACCCTAAGAGATGAGAGACAAATGAGGCAAGCCAAAATAATTCCCCAGATTACTATTTGAAAGACTACATAGGCCATAGTACATGGAGGAGAAACGTGTGTGTGTCCTAGGGGACTCCTAAATTTAGAAGATGGAGCTGGGAGTGTGGGCAAAGGCTAGATAGAATACATGATAGAGTATAAGAGAGGGTACATGTTAAAGGAGCTCCAGAGATCTAGAAAGGGTTTCCCTCAAGTATTTGGCTAAATGTTGATCAGTAGCACAAGCATGTGAGAAAGCTATTAAAGACTAGAAAAAGAACTACCCAAAAGGATTACAGGTAACCGTGTCTGGCATTTACAAAGAACAGGAATTAGATGCTTAAGAAGGTCTTGCCTCAGTGGTTGTAATTATCTCTAGAATAAGCATTCATCTAGAAGCAAGTAATACATCATTAAAACAAGGCATGAAAGAATGAAACTGTTTTTTTTTTTTTTTAAAGTAACTCAATTGCATCCCAGGACAAAGCTCAATAATTTATATAGAAATTCAATAATACCCAGCAACCAATACGGTAAAATTTATAATGCCTGGCATTCAATCAAACATTACCAGATATGTAAGAAAATGTCACCCACATGAGGAGAAAAGTTCAATCAATTGAAATCATTTCAGATATGAGCTGTGTAATGTTAGAACCAGCTGACCAGGACTTTAAAAATAGTTACCATAGCTGCATTCCATATGTTTAAAAAGTTACGTAGGAAAATGAAGGATATAAAAAAGATCCAAGTAAAACTTAATGAGATGAAACCTACAATGTGTGAGATGAAATATATATCGATACAATATATGAGTGGAATGTGATTAGTGGCAAAGCAGTGTAGAAGACAAAATGAATGAACTTGAAGACTAGTAATAGGAACTATTTAAAACACAGAAAAATATTTTTTTTTAAAAAATAGAAAGAGCATTATTAGACCGTGAGACAACTTCAAGTGACCTAATGTATTTTAAGTCCCTGAAGGAGTGTGTGTACATGTATGTGGATTGTGTTTGGAATGGGGTTGGAAAAATTGGTCTAGAAAAATTATTTCCAGATTTGATGAAAATTCTAAACCCACAGCTCCAAGAAGTTAAATAAATCTGAGGCAAAAGAAACGTGGAGAAGGCAACACTAAGGTACATCATGCCAAATTGTTCAAAATCAGAGATAAAGAAAAAATCTTTAAACAAAACTAAAAAATCAAAAGATCAAAAATACAAATGATGATTTTTTTATCCTTTAGAACTACAAACTGAAGAATAATACATGAATTCAATAATAAATCTTGTTTCCTATTTATAGAGTTCTCAAGTTTTATTTATACCTGAAATTCGATTGTAAGGTTTTCTATTGTAAGAGTCTAAGATCATTTGGGCAAATTAATATTTTGATTAATAAAGCTGTCATATTTCCAAAAGAAATAACAAATGAGCTTGGAGGGTGGTATAATACAAGGAGACACTCCATATGGAGGGAGAGAGTACTTGGATTGGAGTTTAGGGAGAGAAAATGAGAATCAGTTAAAGAAATTATCACTTATCTACATCATATCATTCTCTGTATTGAGATTCATTTAAACCAGCAGGTATTGTCTCATGACTTTAAAAAATAAGGATAAATGAGCAATGTTTATCAATGCACATATCCTTTGACCAAGTAAGTAATTATATATTTCCAGGAATGTATCCTACAAGTGTATTCCTATCCAGACACAGATCTGTTTGTATAAGAATGTTTACTACAGTGTTTTTCATCATAGTGAAAACATGAGGCATATATGCCCATTTGCAATGGTTTTTAGCACATACTGTTATATGAGCAAGGGGCAGATTGGTGTGGTATAATGTTCACTTCTGCTTAAGTTATATATATATGTGCATATATCTGTACATGTGTGTATATATAAAATAATGTGATGTAATAATGTATATCTCATAAGTTATATTTGCTTAAGATACGTATATATTTGTTATATATTATATATGTATGTGTATATATAGTTAGATATAAAATTTATGATTCCATAGGCACACATATTTTTAGGGAGAATACACAGCACGCTGTTTATAGTGGTTGCAACTAGAAAGGAGGATTGTGGGTCTGGGTGGGAGACTGCCTACTCTTTGATCAATATATTTTGTACCATTTAAATTCTGTTTGTTTCATTGCTTGTTTTCAGCGTATACTATTGTGCCTGGCTTATTTCAGTAGGCAAAATAAATGAGCAGTTACAATTTCTTAGAAATATCACTGAAAAAGAAATATTAAACATTTAATCCAGTTTTTTCCCCCACCTTTTAGAGGAAGATATTTAATATTATTTCTACACAAATGTTTTTCTTTACCCAAAACAAGGTTAGATGACTTCGGAGTATGTTTAACACAGCATGTACATTACTTAATTCTTCTTATCATAATTTTATTGAATTATTGTTCTCTTATGTACCAAAATAGCAATCTCTTTCTCTTTCATCCACTACTTTTACCCAGAGAATCAGAAACCTAGCTGATACTCAACAGTCGTTTAATGGATCAATGGCTGAATTAATCAATGCTGGAAATTAAAAAATCTTTATTTTTAAAAATATTATAGGTCTCTTTGCGCAGCCCCATTGAGTTAGTTATTCATTCATTTATTTTACAAATAATTTTTGATATGCCTTTATAGAATTGTGCTAGGAAACATGCCAAACACTCATGGACTTGTGTACTTCAGGACAACCTAAATTTATTTTATATTATTTTCCCATTGTTTATGGGGGTAGAACGTAATTATACCCTCTTCATCTCACATGTGGGGTAAATGCTAACTTCTTTTATTATTAAACACTTAGCATTGACATTTCAGAAGCTTTCAGATTCTCTTTTTGTCATAGTGTTATGCTGGCATTGCCAGAAGTATTGGATACTGTTGCATATTTCACCATCTTTTGTGGGTGGCATGACATTAAAGATGACATAGTGCTTATCACGCAGATGAAGAAACAAATATTTCTTAACTCTAAAGAGTGGAGATTGGTGGATGGAGGATTCTGAAAGGCATTCTACAATTTGTGTAAATCTTGGGGTCATTAGACATATAAGGCAATATGAAATAAATCAATGCCTTAAAGATATTTGATAATAATCTGTTAGGTATTGACAATAGGATGGTATTTTACAATTTTATAAGAGCACGCTAAGCTCTGTATCTTATTGGCCATACAAGTGAGCGGTTTTGTTCTTCCTTTCTATGCAGTTCTCATTTGAGATGAGACCAACCACCAATTTCTCCTTTTACCCAATATGTTGATGAGTATGATACAAACATACACATTTTTATTAATCAATATTAATTTTAAAATGAATAATGAATAAAATGAAATTAAATATAACATTGCAAGGTACCATCGACTTTTTAAATAAAACATATGTCATCCCTTCTGAACAGCATGAAGGCTGTAAGACTCAAGGGACTTTTTAATACAAGCTTTTCATTGAAAATGTCTTGGAAATACCAACCCTTAGGGAATGGTTTCTTCAAAATGAAAACCTTGCTGCATTTCTGTATCTTCCCCTTGAAAGTATACCTCACAATAATGATGCAGTCCAGCCTATGATCTTTGCTACATGTATACAAACATGTGAGGACAGTAGCCATATGAAATATGACAAAGAGAATTTTGGAGAGATTTATGAAATAAATTACAGATATATGAAAATCATTGTTTTAAACAAGATCTACATAACACAAAGGGGAAACCAAATGAAAAGCATTCAATTAATAAATGTTACTTTTTCACATATAATAGCAAACAAATGGGTTTACTCAACATTTTTTCAGAATTGAGTTGATAATTTAATATCCTATGCACAGAGGATGAAAGCATTAAAGAAGTTTCTATATTTGCCTATAAAAACTCTCATTACTACTGACTTCATGCATTTTTCAAGTGTTGTGATAATGGCTGAATGGAAAGAGCAAGAAACTTATATTTTAGAAACCATGAATTTAATTATTTTTACTTATAAGTTCTATGAACTTTAATAAATCCAAATTTACTTTAAATGCTAATTTTTGAAGAAATACAATTTAGAGTAGGAACAAATTCTCTCTCATGCACTACTTTGTGCTTTCAACAGAGAGAAAATAATCACTATCTTAAAGTGGTATGATATTCAAGTTTCATAAATTTGCAACATATATTTGTACCCATAACAAAACACTTATTCTTTCTTCAGCTTTCTTCCATAAATGGTCTTAGATTATATTTATCACATTACACTTTTCTCTTATTACTTATGATTTAACATTTTCCATATCCATATATGTAGATCTAGTTTATTTTAGTTATAATTGAGCATATCTTTATATGAATATAACACAATTCATTTTACTCATTCCCTTTGGTTGATGTTTACATTGTTATAAGTTTTTGCTATTATAAGTAATGCTTCAGTGAACTCTTGTTAGTATATGCAAGATATTTTCTAGGGCAAAATTTTTCAAATTATAGGTCACAATTCATTTGTAGGTAAGGGAGTCAATTTAGTGGATCATGACCAACATTTTTTAAAAATAAAATAGACTAGAAATGTCATTGCATGTCTGTGTTAGCTTGCTATGGAGGGTGTAACAAAGTACCACAAGCTGAATGACATGAACAAAAGAAATGTATTGTCTCACAGTACTGGAAGCTTGGCATCCAAGATCAGGGTGTTGTTAGCAGTGGTGGTTCCTTCTGAAGGCACTATGAGAGGGTCTATTCCATGTCTCTTGTCTAGCTTCTGGTGGTTTGCTGTCAATCTTTGGTATTCCTTGGCTTGTAGCAGCTTCATACCAATCTCTGCCTTTATCTAACATAGCATTCTCCCTATGTGCATGTCTGTCTCCAGATTTCCCCTTTTCATTAAGACATCAGTCATATTGGATTAGGGCCTACCCTAATGATCTCATTTTAACTTGATTACTTTTTCAAAAAATCCCATCTTCACATTCAGTAAAAACACATTCTGAGGTATTGGGGTTAGAATTCAACATATAAATATTCAAAGGACACAATTCAACTCATAGCAGTATCACACATAGATAGAATAAGTACCGTTTCATTAAACTTTTCTCTCAGCAATGTCCTGCATATATGAGTCACAATCTAAAATATGATTCTTCTTGTCGCATACAGCCAAGCAAGTTAAAACACCCTAGAGCACATTCTTAGGGTTGGAATTACAGGGTCACGGAGAAATGCATCTTTAAATTTACCAGATGGTGCAAAAGTGGTTGCACAATTTACTTTAATATTCTCAAGGTATGAAAGTTCTTGTTTCTCTATAGCTTCAAAATTATGAATATCTGACTTTTACAATTTTTGCCAAGCTGGAGTGTATGATGTAGTAGCTCATTGTTTCCAGTTACATGTTTTATTACACCTGTAGTTGATTATTTTTTCTTACATTTATTGGACATTCAGGGTTCCACCTCTTTATATTAACTTCTCTTTTATTATAATTTGTTTTACTTTTGGATGGTTTGTCTTTCTAATGTTAATTGGAAGGCATTTTAAAAAAATATAATCTAGGTACCAATTGTTCATTGATCGCATGCTATGGAAGTGCCTTCTTTCACAAAACTGTTTATCTTTTAATTTTGTTTATGGTATCATCTGTAATGCAAAGGTTTCTTTTTATTTTTTTATTTCAGCATATTATGGGGGTACACATGTTTAGGTTACATATATTGGCCCCACCCAAGTCAGAGCTTCAAGCATGTCTATCCCCCAGAAAGTATGCACTGCACTCATTAGATGTGAATATACCCATCTCCTCCTCATCTGTCCCACCTGCCCGACACCCGGTGAATGTTACTACTGTATGTGCTCATAAGTGTTGATCAGTTAGTACCAATTTGATGGACATGTGATGCTTGTTTTTCCATTCCTGTGATTCTTCATTTAGTAGAATGGGCTCCAGCTCTATCCAAGATAATATAAGAGGTGCTAGATCACTATTGTTGTTTGTGGCTGAGTAGAACTCCATGGTATACATGTACCACATTTTCTTAATCCACTCATGTATTGATGAGCACTTGGGTTGTTTCCACATCTTTGCAATTGTGAATTGTGCTGCTATAAACATTCTAGTGCAGATGTCTTTTAATTTTACGCTGGTCATTAAAGATCTTTCTCATTAAAGTTTGTGCTGCTTTTTGAGCATTTTCCAGAAATTCTTCTCTGTTCCTACTTCATAACAACATTCTCTTTTAAAAGTTTTAATACTCAGATCTTTAATTCAAATTTGAGATAATTTGAAGTACAGTACAAAATAGGGAATCCGGTTTTACTTATCATGTGATTAGCTATTTATGTGTCCTAGAACATTTTGTAAGTAATTTCTTTCTTTCCTCTACTTACTTATAATGCCAAATCTGTTATATGCCAGTTTCCTAAATAGTTGACCCTAGAACAACATGGGTTTGTACTAAGTGTATACACTTACATATGGATGGTTTTCAATAAATATATTAGAAAAATTTTTGAGACCTGTGACAATTTGAAAAAACCTTTAGACAAGTATGTATCCTAGAATATTTGAAAGAATTAAGAAAAGTTAGGCATGTCATGAATGCATAAAACATGTAGATACTAGTCTATTTTATCATTTCCTACTGTAAAATATACATAAATATATTATAAAAAGTTAAAATTCATCAAAACTTACTCACACACAGACTGTATATGGTACCATTTCCTGTCTAGAGAAATATAAATAAATATGAAGATGCAGTACTGAATTATAACTTCATAAAATTAACTACAGTTCATATTGTACTACTGTAATAATTTCATAACCACCTCCTGTTGCTACTGTGTGAGCTCCAAGTATTGCAAGTACCTGCTTAAGATGCCCTGTGACACTAATCTCCATGTAAACAGTTAATTATGTATTGTAGTAAAAAGTGATGTCTCCATGTTCTCACATATTTTTCATCACATTTAATGCAATACTGTAAACTTGAATTTATCACCATGGGACCCATACAAAGTGCCATTAGTGATTCTGGAAGTGTTCCCAAGAAGCAGAGAAAAGTCATGACATTATAAGAAAAAAAATGAATTGCTTAATATGTACCATAGTTGAGGTCCGCAGCTGTGGTTGCCCACCATTTCAAGATAAACAAATCCAGTGTAAAGACTATTTTTAAAAAAGAAAAGGAAATTCATGAAGCTGTCACTGAAGCAATGTCAGCAGGCATGAAAGTCTTATACTTTTTGTGAAGTACATTTTTATCTCCTATTGAAAATACAGCTTTTATGTGAGTGCAGGATTGCTATAAGAAAGGCATACCTACAGACTCTAACATGATTTGAGAAAAAGTGAAGTCATTGTATGACAACTTAAAGCAAGAGGAATGTAAAGGATCTAAAGCTGGAGAATTTAATGGCAGCTAAGGATGGTTTGATAATTTTAGAAAGAAGTTTGGCTTTAAAAAATAATAATCAAGGTAATCGTAGAAGCAGCTTCTGTTTGAGGCAGCAGAGGAGTTTCCAGATGCCATTAAGAAAATCATTGAGGGAGAAAATAATCTACTTGAAAGGGCTTTTAATGCAGGCAAAAGTGCCTGATTCTGGGGGAAAGAAGCCTCAAAGGACATTTATTAGTAAGAAAGAGAAGCAAGGACCAGGATTTAAGGCAGTTAGAGATAGACTTATGATACTGTTTTGTTAAAATGCAGTCAGGTTTATGATCAAGATTGTGTTTATCTATAAAGCTGATAATGCTTGAGCCTTGGAGGGACAATATAGAAACCATATGCCAGTCTTTTGGCTGTATAATAAGAAGGCTTGGACAATGAAAACACTTTTTCTGGGTTCCATCAATGCTTTATTCCTGAAGTATGGAAGTAACTTGCTAGTAAAGAACTGCCTTTTAAAGTTCTTCTGGCATTGGAAAATACCCCTGAACACTCAGAACCACAAGAATTCAACATCAAAAATGCCCAGGTGGTCTATTTGCTCCCAAACACAGTGTCTCTACTACAGCCTCTAGATCAGGGAGTCATAGGACATTTAAGGCTCATTACACATGATGCTGTATGGAAAGGATGGGCAATGCTATAGAAGAAAACACTGATAGAATATCATGAAAGTCTGGAAGACGTCATCATTGTCTGGGGTCCCCAACCTCCAGGCTACAGCCTGGTACCGGTCCATAGCCTATAAGGAAATAGGCCGTGTATCACTGCCTGAGCACTGCACAACAAGCCCCCAGTCTTCCAGCCCCGGTCTGTGGAAAAACTGTCTTCCATGAAACCGGGCCGGTCCTTGGTGCCAAAAAGGTTGGGGACCACTCATAATAGAAAAAGTCATAAAAGCCATCATTAAACTCCTACTGAAGAAAACTGTCCAGATGTTGTGCATAACTTCACAGGATTTATGATGCAGTCAGTCAAGGAAACAATGAAAGAGATTGTGGGTATGGCAAAAAATGTGGGGGAGTAAAGGGTTTTACAATATGAATCTTTGAGAAATTTAAGAGCTAATAGACACCACACCAGAGTAATTAACAGAATAAAGCTTGAGATGAGTGTTTCCAAACCAGTGCCAGCAGTTGAGGTAGAAGATGTAGAAGGAGCAGTGCCAGAAAAATAATTGCCATTTGACAATCAGGCAGAAGAGTTTCGATTATTTAAGACTGCTTTTGACTTTTTTTTTTTTTTTATGACATCAACCCTTCTATGATATGAGCACTGAAACTAAAGCAAGTGGTAGAAGGATTGGTACCATATAAAGGCATTTTTAGGCAAGTGAAGACACAAATAAGGCAGAAGCTATGATGTATTTTCATAAAGTTACTTCAAATGTGCCTGGCTCTCCTGCCTCTTCTTCCACCTTCTCCACCTCTTTTGTCTCTGCCACCCCTCAGACAAGAAGACCAAACTCTCCTCCTCTTCCACCTCCTCAGTCTATTCAATGTGAAGACGAAGGTGAAGACCTCTATGATGATCCACTTCCATTTTATGAACAATAAATATATTTTCTCTTCCTTATGATTTTCTTACTAACATTTTCTTTTCTCTATCTTACTTTATTATATGAATATAGTATATAAGACATATACAAAATATGTGTCAATTGACTCTTTATGTTCAAGGTGAGGCTTCTGGCCAACAGTCATTATTAGTAGTTAAGATACTGGGAAATCAAAAGTTATACATGGATTTTTGGCTGCACAAAGGGTTGGAGCCCCTGAACCCCACATTGTTCAAGCATCAACTGTATATAAATATGTATATATCCAGGCTAACAATTCTGTTTCAATGGTCTACTTTTCCATTTCTGCAATATATAAGCACAATTTAATTTTATAACATTATGCTGTCTTCGTATCTTATAGGGAATTCTACATCTCATTAAAAAAATTGTCTTGGACCTTTATATTAAGATTTGAAAAATCAGATTGTCAATGTCTATGAAAAACCATATTAAGATCTTGATTAGAATTAATTTAATTCATTGTTTAACATAAAGATATTTGACATTTGCATTGTCTTCTCATCCACTGCCATAATATGAGACCAATTTTTGTAAGGTCTCTATTGTATATTCTTTCTTTCTTTTTTTCAATGGCAGCACTTTTAAGGCATAAATATATTTAATACTTAAATATATTTAATATTTAAGAAGAGAAGAAAACAATGGGGAAGAAAAAAAGCAAAAGGGTGAATGACAAGCAAGTTAAAGACCTCTATAGAGCAAAATTGTAAGCTAGCAGTGGAAACAACTGGGAGTGAAGCTGATTTTCACCAGAGAAAACAGGAAATTCATAGGAACTGGAAGAACCAGACACCTTTTAAACCAGGAGGAAAGAGGCAGCCTAAAATAAGGAAGATTGAGTAAAAGCAGTTTGCTAAGCATTTGGATTTCAGGATCCTAGCCCTCCCTTTGTTTTGTTGGGTGACTGCTTGTCTCCCAGCCCAGTAAACATCTAGGAATTTATTATTTTGAAAGCGTCTCACAAGATTTTGTGTTTTCATCTAATATATTTTTATGTTACTTTCTGTTTAACTTCCTCAGGCTGACTGAATTTTTTTTTCAACAATTCTTTTGTTAACTGTATCTGTTATGTTTATTTTATCCTTTTTCAATAGTTACCATTTTCATTTATAGAAGTCCCATTTGGACATTTTCTAAATCCCCATCTGTCTTAAGTTTTGAATTGTATTTTCATTGCATTTAGTGGTTTCTTTGTTTGTTTTAGGTTTTTAATCATGACAAAGATATTTTGTAGTCTGTTCTAGACATATCCATAGTGCTAATCCTGGTATTTTTTTTCTACTTCTCGAGGGACCATTTGTTAACAAGTCTTTCACATTTTATGTGAGCTCAGCAATAGTAGAGATGTTGTTTTCCTTTTTATTTTGATTTGTTTATTTTTCTATGGAAGATTCATGTATGCTTGGTAGAAAGATTGGCCTTGGTGATCTATTTTCTTTTCTGCCAAGTATACTCATTGTTTCCCCAGTCTTAGATCACTTTTTAGCTAAATGCTAAGTCTTATCTTGAATCATTTGGATTATATACATCTGGAGCCAGTCTGATATGTGATATGGGTTTGGGACTATAATTTCTCATATTAAATATTTTTTCCAGTCAGATGAATGACAATGATACTGCCTCTCCTGAACCAATGGAGTCCTTGTAATTTTTATAATCCATAAAGAGAGATTATAATCTTCATAATCTCTCTTTCACTAATGGGAAAAAACTTTCAGGATATGCACATATGGCATTTTGTAGTGATGCCAGTTATAGTTTTGTTATATCATCTAGGCCTAAGACCACCTCTCCTGCTCACATGCAGTCTTAGCCATTAAGGCTAATATTAAATTGGAACTCTGACTTTCATTTTTACTTTTATCACATGGGGATTATGGAGATTTTTTTCCTTTCTTAATTATTTGTTCTGATAGATGTTCATATTTTCTAATTCAATTAATTAATTTTCACATTAAACTGATTCAGTGGGCATGCCTCACTCCCACAAAAATCTCTGAAGTAATTGGAACAGTTATTGGTTTTTCTACTACCTGATGTTGAATATTTTGAGCCAAACTCTTTTAAATATCAAAGAGTAGAGCAATCTAATTGATATCTGGATTTCATTAGAATGAGTCAGACTGCTTTGTTCTCAAGAAATCAAAGGTTGCATACAGCTCATAAACACTGTGTCATAATAGGGTACGCCATAGAGTCAAAATGCATTGCTGCATCCCTGTGTCATCTGCTCTCTCCTGTTATATGGTGTCTCCTCTTTGGCTTGCACTTACATCTTTGTGCCTTGCTTACTATGCTCTTGCCACATTGAACTTTCTTCAGAACCTCAAGCACTCTAAGTCGATTTGCACCCCAAGTCATTTATACGGGCCACTCCCTCTGTGTGAAGTGCATCTCCCCAGATTCCACATGCAAGCTCCTGTCTCATTAGTTGAGCTTCAACTCAAGTGTGACCTTCTTCAGAGGACATTTGTCACTGCCTAGTTAAAGAAGCCCCCATACAATGTCATTCTCTACTATCCTGTTTTATTTTCTTCACAACTCTAATATGAAATTGCCTTGTTTGCTTATTTGTTCATATATTCACTGCCTGTGTAACCTCCCTAGACTATAGGTTCTATGAAAGAAGAAATGTTACTATTTTGTTTATTGTTGTGTTCCTAGGACCTCAAAAAGTACCTAGCAAAAATTATGATTCCCCATAAATATTTATTAAGTGAAAATTAATTTGGAAACTTCTATACTTCTAAGCCTCTGTTGGATGCTGAATCCTTTAAACTACATTGGAAGATGCACATTCTTTGTTTTGGGGACAATAGTATAATAGGGGTTAGGTACTCAGAAAGCAATAATACCCTTATTATCCCAGAGAGTTGATAATCTTAACACAGCACACAAGGAAATCATTCCACAAATGAGAACTAAACAAGAAATATTTTGAATTTCTAAACAGAATAATGGTACAATTTACCAATCTTGAAATTTCATTTGGTTGTTCATCTAATTTGGCAACTTTTCTAAAAAGCAAATTGCCTGAATAAGAGCTGTCAATTTTTAATACGCACTGTGTTCAGGAGGTATGTTCTAGAGCTTAAATAGGGAATCCTTTTTTAGAATTATATTTACCGTGAGGCATTTTCTGTAAGGAAATGTTTCTAATGTCAGGTATGCAACAGCACCTTATATCACTTCAAGTCCTTAGCAAATAGTGAGCTCTCTTATAGCAATCATTGGTGCTAAATCATCTCCTCCTTAAAGTTATTCAATTAGACCACTATATTTTCCACTTCTATATATAACAAAACTAATTGTATAAGTAGCATCAAGATGGCATTTTATTAACACAGACTTTGTTTCTCATCTGTAGCACCAACAGTACTTCCCTCTATTGAGATGAATGTGATCTCTTCATGATAATAGTTCCCACAATATTGGTATGCTCCTGCAGATTTTCAATAAGATGTCATGCTAGACAGATGAAATTGATATGCTATAGCATCATCACCATCATCATTATTATAATCTAAAAGTGTTTCTAAGGACATGTGAGAGGAATTGCTCAGCTAGAAAGAGCACAGATGGCAAGGATCAATCAATATTTTATATACATATTATGTACGTATAAGAGAACTCTATTTCTTTAATGCAAAAACAAGTACAATGGAAGGTACTTTTGATTTGTACTTGTATTCAGATTCAGATATTCCCCAGCCTGAAAGAGAGTGAAGAAATATGTTTGTATATAATTGAGAAGTATGTTCCCACTGTGGGGAAGCACTCAGTAGACAGTAAGCAGTTTTCAGGACTGATTCCCACTGCTGTCCCGAGCATTGCCATGGTGTCATCTAGCCACACGTGCTTCTAATCCACATCACCATGCATATGCATGGCCATATGTTTCCTCCTTGTGGGGCTCCTGCATCTCATAATTTGGTTCAATATCAACATTCTCATCCACTTCCTTGCTATTCCACACATTGTGTTTCACTCCTTGCACCTCTAACCACACCTCAGGAAAACTGTCGCTATCAAAAAAGAAATGTCATTGCCTGGGAAATGTGAGAATTGACATATTCTGACCATCTATGCTAAAATGGTGTTCCTTACTGCCTTTTCTTCTGATGTGTCATCACAGAAAAAGTCAGTGTTTTTCTCTGCTTTGTAAGTTCGAGTGTGGGCTGAAGTTCTTTGCCACCCCTCAACTTCTCAAATGAATTAAGGTTCTCAGAATAACTCAGAGGGGAACTGAGTTTTGCATGTGTTTCTAGCAGCTTTGTCTGCAATGGAGGTGATCTAAACTGCTAGGATACCCAAGGGAACATTGGTGAGAAATGCCATCTGACTTGTCATCACCCATGAAATTCGAAGTGTGAAGTGTGGGGGTAGAGTCCAGTGGGAAGGAAACAAAACAAAATAGAAATGTGGAGAGATACAGTGGTGTTTCTTTTCCCTCTTGCCAACAGAGAAACTACATTAGCATCTAAATAATAAACAACAACTGTCCTCTTTAAGTAAAATCTCCCAAGAAACATAATTGTCTGGAAAAGCAAAATGCTATGTTGTTTTAAAGGAATTTTAGCAAGGGAAGTTAAGTGTAAAGAAATGGCTCACATTTCCTGCATCAAAATTCTCATTTAATTGATTCTACTCTCAAGTGCAGCTTCATAATTCACAGGGTCCAGTGCAAAATGAAAATGTTGATTTCCTTGTGCAAAAGCAGAAGAAAACACTATGTCAAATGTATTAAAATATAAAGTTGTTCCTTTCCTCTCAATTTATGGTTTTGTTTATTATTGGCTGTATTTATTATTAGCTATTTAATGTCCTAAGAAAATAAAAATTTTAATTATCATGAATTTTATCATTCGTTTTAATTTTGTGCAATGCCAATATTAAATGCAAGTATAAGAGTATAACATTTATGTAGAATTCTAAAATAGCATAATTTATATTTTGTGGCTCATACATGCATATGTATTTTGTTCCTACCAGAACAGTAAGAAACATTTCACAAAATTTACTCAACTTTTGTAAAAAAAAAAAAAAATTAGTTCTTATTACATGCATGTATCCCATACTCTTTGGCTTGCGGATGAGTAAAGAAAGATGAAAAGAAAAAGGAACTATGAGTTATACCATATTTTTCTTTTTTCAATGTTGTTATTTTCAGCATAAGTTGTGGACTATCACGAGAAAGTAATGGAATACTACTAAGCCTTAGAAAACTCTACAATGTGCAATAGCGTGAATGAAGCTTGAAGACACTATGGTAAGTGTCTAGTATAAGTAAGAAAGCTATGAGGATAAATTTACCAGTGTATTTGCTGGAACACAAAGGAAGTCTCTGGAAAAAAAAATCAAGAATAAATTTAATTCAAATGAATTCTGCTCAAATGTTAGAGATTAAACATACATAATATCAATGTAGTTATTCTAATGCCTAAGGAAAGAATGACCTATCAAAGAGTGAGCACAAACCCATATAGGGATGTGTTGATGTAATCTCTGCAATGTTTTAGAAATGTAAGTCCTCACTATTGGTCACCTGTGTAAGGAAGAGTAGCACCACACCAAGGGGAAGAACCCTTGAAGTTCTTGGAGGATTAATATTGGAATATGAAATTGATATAGTTAGCAGCCTTCATCCAACCCAGAGAAGAAATTTTGATAGTATTTCATGCTCTGGGCGGTATTAATGTTTTTAGTGCAACATTTTAGTGCTTCTTGGTGTCCACACAGGAGCTTCACTACAAATGATAACAGTAGAGAGCCCCACAGGAAGAGGAAAAATGTGGTAAATACAATTTGTCTATAGGAATAATAGTAATGATAAATAGTAATGATTGGTCATATTATAAAAGGAATATATTTGAACTCAATATATTGAGTATATATTCAATATATATATTGAATATATACTTTGCCATAGTATGCTAAGAATATGGGCTATCTTATTTAATCCTCACAATAAATCTGTAAGAAAGACAGAAAAACAAACTTTATTAAGATTCCATTTAAAATATAATAAATCTAAGGTTCGGAGAGTTAATTATCTTGCTTAAGGTCATACAGAGGGTGGGCTGCAGAGGCAAGGTTTAAATGTGGGTGGTGAACAGGAGCCATGGAGGACCCAGGGGATTTCTGCATGATCCACCTGTGATATTCCTCTTCTGTGAGAACTGTACCATACTTCCTCCCCAGAAGTACAATCCCATAGCTATCTTTATAACTAATGTACTTCAGGTCCTTTTTTTTGAAGAAGTTATACATGATTTCATTAGACAGGCATAAGTGTCTGCTCCAAACTGGTCTTAAGGAGTGTTTTTCAAACTTTTTGACTGGGTTGCACAGTGTATGATATATCAGGACCACACATCCACACCCATACACTTAACACCATTTATGTGTCTTACAGCCTGATATTTTCTATTCTAATCTGTTTTCCTTTCTAAAATGCAGATTGTCAAACTCAATAGATTGAATAATTGATTAATGATAGTTTGAAAAAAAAACTGCTAGCTGATAAGGATCCTTGGGATTGGAACTGAGAGATAACTAAGTTTTATGTGATTCTAACAATGACATGTCAATTTTATTTACTGCTATTAGGGGGAGTCATATCTTGCCACCTCTTGTGTACCATAAACAGAAATAAATTCATACATGCAAAGTGGTCTGGAGAGAAAGAGAGAGAGGGAGTGTATGAGAAGGAGCACACTGATTTTCAGAAAGGAGCATATAGAAGCAGGAATAGATGAGATAACTAGCCAGTTCTTCGTTCCAGGTCTGGCTATGTTCCTGCATTTGGATTTCAGTGAAACTTGTTATACTTCAGTGAGCTCTAATTTACCTCTGTTGAGTTTACAGTAAATAAAAAATCTCTAGTTTCACAAGCATAGGAAACTCATCATGACTGTTCATGACTGTGAGGAATCTGACAAGGGAAGAATCCCCCAAAAATATGCTGTGTCTGCAAGAGGTAAAGAGGTAGAGAACGAGTTATAATACTTCATTTTGATGTAGCATTTGTCTAGCCAAATACTGGTTTGCTATTTGGGTTAGAGAAACAGAAAAACTAGACAGCTTAAAGATCCACCAGAAGAACCAGGTAAGATTTAGTTCTCTGACTCTTACCGGGTTTTGTTAAGTCACCATCTCCACTGACTCCATAGATAAGACAGTAAAAGTAAATGTTGCCAAAATATAGAGAAACTCCACTCACCCAGAGGACAAGATTGTAACAATCTCAATGAACTGGAACAGGAACTTATCCCACCTCAGAAATCAATAGTCTAAAGCCTTGCGTTAAATACCATTTTTAAATTTTCTTAACACTGATTCTCACAAAGCCTAGGAAAGAATATATTTCAGAAACACTTGTGAATCCTATAGTTGTGGTTAGCTCTAGTTAGCTGTAAATTTAGTGTTGCAGGAACTGCCAATTTTGTTTCTTTCCCCTCCTACTCTACAACAGGGAGAAGACATTGCCCATTATTTCAATGGCACTTGTAAATCTTATAGTTTGCAGGTGACTCCTGTGGGATGCCTCATTGTGTCATCTAATCTTAAATGAACAGGCAATTCCAAATACCATTTACCAATATTAACTTCTGCTAATCAAAAGTGAGCATCAGGCAAGCAAAGGAAGCTTCATCTGTATTTACAGCCGCTCTCCATCACTCACATCATCGCATAAGCTCCACCTCTTGTCAGATCATTGGGGCATTCGATTCTCATAGGAGCACAAATCCTGCTGTAAATTGTGCATGCGAGGGATCTAGGTTGCACACTCCTTATCTAATGCCTGATGATATGAGGTGGAGCTGAGGCAGTGATGCTAGTGCTAGTGCTCTGTAGAGCGGCTGCAAATACAGGTTATCATTAGCAGAGAGGTTGGACTGCACAATAAATGTAATGCACTTGAATCATCCTAAAGCCATCCCCCCCACCATCCATGTAAACATTGTCTTCCACGAAACTGGTCTCTGGTGCCAAAGAGGTTGGGGACCACTGTTCCAAAGCACTT
>CAUYRT010039786.1:0-39077 GCA_963574885.1 Lepilemur ruficaudatus
TGTTGCCCAGGCTAGAGTGCCGTGGCATCAGCCTAGCCCGCAGCAACCTCAAACTCCTGGGCTCAGGCGATCCTCCTGCCTCAGCCTCCTGAGTAGCTGGGACTACAGGCATGTGCCACTATGCCCGGCTAATTTTTTCTATATATTTTTAGTTGGCCAATTAATTTCTTTCTATTTTTAGGAGAGATGGGGTCTCGCTCTTGCTCAGGTTGGTTTTGAACTCCTGACCTTGAGTGATCTGCCTGCCTCGGCCTCCCAGAGTGCTAGGATTACAGGCGTGAGCCACCGTGCCCAGCCTTCCGATTTTTCAAGAAAATGTGGGAACCTGGATTTTAATGTTTTATGTATGTGTAAGTAGATATACACATATATGTATACTTATATAATTTATATTTATAACATTTATATTTGTAAAATATTAACATATGTATGTGTGTATTTTATATTGACAGTTACTTAAAAACATTTTTAAGTATCGGGTGGGCCTAATGAGAACACTCTGAGGAATGGCTGGATTTGACTTGTTTGCATCATTTGACAGTCTTTTGGGTTGTGCACTGAGGAAGTTGTGTTTCAGCTGATCATGCCTTCCTGATCACCACCAGCCAGACTATGCTGTCTTGATTTTAATCATTTCAGGATGTCTTTTACACTATTTGCACTGGTGCTTTTTACTCTCTCTAAAGTTAGTCTGCATTTTCTGTATTTATGCATCTCTGACTATATTTCATCTAGTAGAATTCTGCAGTACCAAGAATTCTATGGTGTGCTGTAGGTTCTGGGAATGGTTTGAAGGGTTGCGGGAATGGATGGCATAAACCAGGCTGTAGTGGACGCTGTGGGTGACCCTGGACCTGCCACTTATTTCATTGTATCTTAGTTTGTATTGCTATAAAGAAATACCTGAGGCTGGATAATCTATAAAGAAGAGGGGCTTATTTGACTCATAGTTCTGCAAGCTATATAAGAAGCATGGGGCCGGGATCTGCTTCTGGTGAGGGCTTCAAGGTGCTTCCACTAATGGCAGAAGGAGAAGAGGAGCTGGCATGTGCACGGCAAGAGGGAAGGCAAGAGAGAGGAGAAGTCCCAGGCTCTTTTCAACAACCAGTTCTTAGTTCTTAGTAGGAACTAAGAGTGAGAACTCAGTCACTCCCACAAGAATGGCACTGAGCTATTCATGAGGGATCCTCTCCAAATACCTTCTACCAGGCCCCACACTGGGGATCAAATTTCAACATGAGACTTGGTGGGGCCCAGCAAACCATATTTAAACCGTAGCACATTATTTCACCGGTGCAAGACAGTTTATCTCAATTAGCCTCAACTTGTCACAGGTAAAGTAAACTGATAATAGTACCTATGACACAGGGTGAAGCATTAAGTGACTGAACATGTAAAAGCACTCAAAATGGTGATTAGCACATAAAATAGATACCATGCCTAAACCCCATCTGGGAGATTGTGATCAAATTGATTTGGGGTGGGGCTCAGGAACCTGTATATTTAAAAAACTCGGTAGCTGACTTTAATGTGCAGCTAGGATTGAGAGTCACTGGATGAGATGATTCTCAAAGTCTAGCCTAATTAGCAGGGCTGCAGGCTTACATGTTTATACTTCCTGCCCTTTCATTGTATATTCTAAGTTCTGTCTAGAAAATACTATGGGAAAACATAAGTTATTTGAAAGCTGGTGAAAGTATGACACATTATGTAGTAAGTACATACCCTATATAGTTTATTATGGTAGATCGTCCATGATTCTAAGATAAGCGATTTTTAAATTGAAAATATAACAAGAAGTTTTTAGGCTGCTTCAACCTCTACAACGTGATAGGGAAATCACTGTCCTACAACATAATATGTTACAAACAAAAACAACTGCATGATTCGGTTAACAAAGGCAGGATAGGTATGTTCATGTAGAACAGAAGAGAAAATTAATTGGGTATTTGGAGTCTGATGAATTGTAATGAACTGGGTTATCAGATGGCGACTTAATTGTGCTATTGAATGAATTAACACTTCTTAAATGTGGGAAATTCACACTCAGCTTCATCACTCTTGTCAGTGAATTGGTGGGAGTATCCAAAAGAGCAAAGTAAATTTCTGAAAAAAATACAAGTAGTTCATGTTAAATAATGATGGGTATCAGCGGCATTAGGGCCCTATCTTGTAATGTTGCTAATGTTCCCTATAATATTTATTGCAGATAAACTTGGAAAATATTGAGAAATAGAAAACGGAAAACTAGTCACCTGCAATCTCTACACCCTGAAACAACTATTGCTAAGAACTTTATGTAACAATTCCTCCTAGCTACAAGTATATATATAAATGCATGTAGTAGGGTCATACTACAGATAAAAATTTGCATTTATCCTATTAAACAAACTCACTGAGAATACCTTTGAAGACAAAATAACTTTTAAGCTTTTGCCTTCTCTTTGGTTACACATGACATGTGCTCAATAATAATATTATAACTTTAAGATAAAGGATGTAAGTAAAAGGATGATTGACACTGCCCAGGCTAGTGAAACAAGACTATGAAAGATAAATAATGTGGTATTTTTTAATATACTTTTTTCAGTCATCAAAAAATTATTTATGGGGAAGAGTTGCAAAAAGGCAGGGATTTAAAATTAGTTGTGGGAAAAGTACAGGATCTCAAAAATGCTTCAGAGAAAATTAGTTAAAGTTCACTAGTGATCTTTTTGGGAGTGGCTCAATGAGTACTTATATGAATGAATTTAAGAAGATCTAAACATTTAAGAATATAAACGTAGTCCTTAAAACCTTAAATCCTTTTTCTCTCTCTCTTCTAAGACTTATTCCAAAGTCTCCCTTTTCTCTATATTTTCTATTGCATAGGAAATAGAGATGTTAAGTCACTTCACCAAGGTCACACAGCTTGTAAGAGTAATATGCTTAACCTTTATAACATTATAATGACCAAAAAGAGAGAAAATAATTTGATTATTTATTTGGGAATTTGTTCAATTCTATACCATGAAAATAAAAGGATGACACAATTCTATGTATGTTGGTTAAGATGCTCAAGATTTATTAAATTAAAAATAAACAAATACTGCAAATAAAGGAAGCCAGACACAAGAAAATACGTATGATATGACTCTATTTAAAATGTAAAAACTGGCAAAGTTATAGTGCTTAGTGAAATGTACTTAGGCGATAAAATTAAAAAGTAAAACAAGGAATTGATGACTCTAAAAGTCAGGGTAGTGGAGCCCTTTGTGGGGGAGTGTGGCAGGGGGAGGAATGATTTGGAGGAGTTATGAGGAAGGCTTCTAGAGGGCTGGCGATGCTTTACGTTTTAATCTGGGTGGTGACTGCAAGAGGGTTCACTTTGTTGTTTTGTACACTTACCTATGTGTATGTTAGATTTCACAATACTCTTTGAAAGCATATTTCCTAACTGCGTTAGGCACATTCTATATATATTCATAGAAAATTTCACAAAAGATACACACACACACACAAAAGAGAAGCTTCTGGATAAGTGAACCCGTGGAGGTTCCTGTAGGGTGGCACGCTCTGAGAGAGCATGGAAGCTCCATGCTCCTTCCCCCATACCTCGCCCCACGCATCCCATCATCTATATCATTTGTAGTATCCTTTATAATTAACCAGTAAGTGTTTAAAAAAAGAAAGGAAGAAAGAACTATGGGCATTTATTATTAACTTTGGGTTGTGGGAATGTGGGGTAGGGAAAATTCCACTTTGCATTTTACGGTTGGCATTTTCTCCATAATCATGTGTTACTTTATTTAAAAATACCCCTCAAATATTGTATGTGAATATAGATTTCTCCATATTTATGTGCTTTTTTATTTGAATTTTCTTCATAATCACATGTTACTTTAAAAATATTCTCTTAAAATTTGTATCTGTATTCATGTGTATACACATTTATGCTTGGAACATTCCGGCATAATACTTCAACAGTGGTCACCTCTAAGGGGTGCACTGGGGATTATGCATTAAGAAAGGGGAAAACTTTTTATTTTATAGATTTCTGATTTGTTTGAATATATTTTCTTTTACAGTGAACACGTGCTACTTTTTAATTTATAGCATACACCAAAAGTGGCATATAACATATTTCAGCATATTTTGTTTTGTAGCCAGATTAGATATGGAGGGATAGAAAAGGGCCACTTAAAAACATGTCAGATTTGGGGGGAAGGTTCGGTAGGAAAAGATACCCTAGAATACAAACCTGTGCCCCTGCCCCAACACACACATGCCAGAGCCTCTGATAATAGGCTAATCTGATGGAATCTTTGAAATTAAACCATCAAGGCAGGAATCTTTAACAGTAAGTACAGCTCCTGGCAGGTAGAAGGTATTCAAGAGTTATTTGTTGGATTTAGTAGAAAACAGAACACAGAGCAGAGTTTAAATGATATTTGACCTACCACTAAACTTTCACTGTTTATTTATTTATTTATTTATTTTTGAGACAGAGTCTCGCTCCGCTGCCCGGGCCAGAGTGCTGTGGCGTCAGCCTAGCTCACAGCAACCTCAAACTCCTGGGCTCAAGCAATCCTTCTGCCTCGGCCTCCCGAGTAGCTGGGACTACAGGCATGCGCCACCTCGCCTGGCTAATTTTTTCTATATATTTTTTAGTTGGCCAATTAATTTCTTTCTATTATTTTTTTTTTTTAGTAGAGACAGGGTCTTGCTCTTGTTCAGGCTGGTTTCGAACTCCTGACCTTGAGCGATCCTCCCGCCTCGGCTAGGATTACAAACGTGAGCCACCACGCCTCCTTCCAGAGTGCTAGGATTACAGGAGTAGGATTACTGGTGCCTGGCCTTTCACTGCTTATTGATACATTAGGTTTTTTGTTTGTTTGTTTTAGTAAGAGGGTTGAAAGGGGAAGAACATGATTGGTGGGATGCAAGTGGGTGGTTTCTGGAAAAAATAAAGTAAAATGTTAGCCTTTTAGGTCAGCTAATATTTTTGTCTATTTTCTAAAAGTATGGGAAACTTTTCAAATTGTTAATTAACAATGATATATATCCTAATTGTTCTATGAGGCTCAGAATAAATGACCTAAAATTCAATAAGAATGACTCAGCCAGATAAGAAAAATTCACTCGAAAATCCAATCTATTACAGGGGAACAGCACTGGTATTAATCAAAGGTCTTATGTTGAAACTCTCTGAGAAATCCAAGTAGATCGTACACTTTGTTGCTGATAATTAAGCTTGCCAACAAATAATAATCAATAGTAATTTTTTTTTGTTTTTGTTTTTGTTTTGGCAGCAGAGGCAATTAAGTATAGAGACACAGAAGTGAGCCTCTTACCAAAATAGAGCTGCTTTGGAACAATGTCCAGCACTGGTATAAAACTGCACTGCCCCAAAATAGTAGTGACTAGCCACATGTGGCTACTAAGCACTTGAAATGTGGCTAGTCTGAATTGAGATGTCTTGTGGCAAGTACACACCAGATTTTGAAGACCTAGCTTGAAAAATAGAATGTAAACTGTTAATAATATCAAAATATTAATAATGTTTTTATATTGATTACATGTTGAAATGATATTATGAATATACTGGAATATAAAGAGCATTATTAAAAAGCCGAGTGTGGTGGCTCACACCTGTAATCCTAGCACTCTGGGAGGCCCAGGAGGGAGGATCGCTTGAGGTCAGGAGTTCAAGGCCAGCCTGAGCAAGAGCGAGACCCCATCTTTAGTGGGACGTGGTGGCAAGTGCCTATAGTCCTGGCTACTCAGGAGGCTGAGGCAGGAGGATCACTTGAGCCCAGGAGTTTGAAGCTGCAGTGAGCTAAGCTGACGCCATGGCACTCTAGCCCAGGCAGCAGAGTGAGACTCTGTCTCAAAAAGAAAAGCATTATTAAAATTAATTTTACTTGTTGCTTTTTATTATTTTAAAGTGGTTACGAAAAAAAAAACTTTTTTATTTGAACCATCGTCATTTCAAGAAAGTTACTAAAAAATTGAAAATTACCTACGTGGCTTACATCTATGGCTCACTTATGTTTCTATTAGCACCAGTAGGGAAGGTTTGAATTAGAAGCAAACCAATAATCAGCATTTTCACCTCCCTTACTTTCCAGAAGAGGGAAAAGAATTCTAGGAAGGGAAATGTGTTGCTCAAAGGCACAAACCTGGTTAAGAAGTGAAGAGTGGAGCTTTGTTGCTGTCTCATGTTTCCTGGCTTATATAGCTGGCCCCTAATGGAAAATTTGAGGCCAGAGAAACAGACTTCCCTGGGATATTTGCATATTGGGCACCATGTTTCAATGATTAAAAAAAAATTCTAGGGATTTTTAATAAGATTGTGAGTAGATGGGAGTTTGGGGACTTTTGTGTTCTATTTTACACACCTCTGTGTTATTTTTAAACCTTGGGTATGTATTAGTATTAAAGAAAAAAAGAGGCCTGGGCGGGCGGAAGCAGATAGATAATATTCAAAAGAAATCATGGCTTGAAATGCAAGTCTGGAGATAGTTAAAGTGGATTTTTCTACCATGATCTTCTCTGACAGCTCTAAACAGCCTCAGCTATTTTTTCTCACTTTCTTTGGGTTTTTTACTTTTTAATGTTACTAAAGCAAAATCAACTGGTACAAACAAATTTTTGAATCTGCAGCTGTAGCTCGAAAAACCAATGTTTTCCCTACTTTTGTAAGGAGCAGGCCTGTATGAATAATTGGTGATTTTAAGAGAATTCAAGTCCTGCCTTCCAAAGGGCACTTGCCAACAGACTAGATGTTACTTTCCGAAGCTATTTGCTGCAGTCATCCTGGAGATTTTTTTGCTCGTGACTTTCAGAGCTGTTACTTTGAAAGGCAGCTTCTTAGAACACAGGTTCATTCGCTTCAGAACTACGCAGGCTCCTGATAGTAGCAGCTGTGCTGAGTTCCTGAATGGAGGGATGATTTCCACAGAACATTTTACAGCCACACATCATTCCTGAGGATAATCTAAAAGACAAATTATCTTTATTTTTACTCCTTTATTGTACAGGAGAAAAAATACTTAGCTAGTCTGAGGGATAATGTTTACAGCTGCATTTTCTATTTTTGTGGCAGTTTCCTTCAAGCACTTGCAGTGACTTTCTCAACCCCCAGACCCTGTCTCCTAACAGGGACAAATGCAGGTTGCCTGTACTTAACAGAACTCTGAGAATATGTATTGATATGGTATAAATTCTTCTGTTTAATTTTTTGTCAATAATCTTATTTTTTCTTCTTACTTCGTCACTTTTAAGCCGTTTCAGCCCCTGAAACAAAAAATAAGCCTGTCCTAGAGACTAATGTCATCTTCTCTAACCACTTCTGTGAGACAAGTGCAGAGGCTGGGAAGGGACTTTTAAAATTTGATTTCTTAAAGGGTTACTTTTCAAATACATAGTTAGGTATCCGAACCCATGTGGAAGCTGAGTAATCCAAGTCTCTTAAATTCCAAATTCTGCTTTCATTTATTTCACAGTCATGATTTTAAGCACCTATCATGTGCCAGGGTAGGGTTACGTCCATTGAAAGTATCCTTGGCAGAGTGAAAAATGCTTCACAGAGGCCCGTGGACCACTCCCTAAGGTCCCTTGGAGTGGCAGAAAGAGGGGATGGAGAAGCTGACAAGCCTGGGACAGCTGAATGTTCTTACATCCAGAATAGTGAAGTGCTCTGCAGTGGCAGCCTGTGTCTGCCCTTGGCCTTCTGATTGCTGCCTGGGGCTTTAAATCCCTCAGCTGAGCTTCCCCAACCTTTGGTCCCTTGCTGACCCCACAGCTCCAGAAAGTGGAGCATTTATCTACAACCCAATACCTGGGCCCTGGTCTTGGCTCTATCACAAACACCAGCTCTGTGACCTCCCGTTAGCTCAGAGTAGTGGCTATAGGCTTCGTACTCTCATCTGCAAAATGAAGGAGGGGGAGCTCTTTTTCTTTTTTTAAGCACTAAACTGTTAACCACCCTTAGAGAGGAGATAGAGGTAGAACTTCATCACAGCTCCCTTTGGGAAATGATTTTCCACTACTAGAGTAGGTGGCCTCAGTCACACCAATAGTGTTGCTCAGTGGGAGTTGTAGAGATACACACGAGTGCCTGGGCTCTGCTCCAAACCAATTAAAAATCCTGGGGAGTAAGATCTGGGGATGTGTATTTTTGAAAAGCCCATGAGCCAGTGTTGAGAGCCACTGATGGGATAGATGTAGTATAACTTCCAGGATTTACCACTTATTACTTGTTAATCGATGGGCTAGTCACTTAATCTCTCTGAGCCTCAGTTTTCTTATCTGTAAGATGGGGACAAAGTTGTACTTTCCCCAAAGGTAGCTATGCAGCACCTAGTAGATACTTGATGAATAGTAGCTGAAATAAGTATATTGCTGGTCTGTCCAATAGGATAGCCATCAGCCACATGTGACTATTGAAATTGAAATTAGATAAAGTTAAAAACTTGGTTCCCAAGTTGCACCAGCCACATTTCAAGTGCTCAGCAGCCACATGTAGCTAGTGGCTACCATATTGGGCAGAGAGACATCAAATGTTTCCTTCGTTGCAGAAAGTTCTGTAGATTGAAAAGTGTTAGTCCTTAGGATCTACTTCACTAATGCCCGTTTATTCAGAGAAAATTTCACTTGTCCAGAACTCTGTTCTGGAAAATCTACTACAGTAGCTTCTGTCAGGTAAACAGCAGTACTTCTGGCCTGGGCAGAGAAGTGAAGGAAATCCAGGAATCATCCCTTGTGAGGAGACTTTTTTTCCTTGTTCCTATATAGCTATAAATGAATTTACTTAGAAGTAAACAAGCAAGTGGGAACATCTAATCGATTGTACAAACAATGATCTCTCCTCCCCTCCCCACCCCAGCAGTTCTGGGGCTACACTTACCATTCTGTCTATTTGTTAAAGTAGAACATTAACTTCTTTCTGCCCTATTTGTTACTACCATAAGTACTATACAGTGAAGCTGCCAGGGTGAGTGGGTGGGTGAGGTTGGAGAGTGGAAGAGGAAAGGACAGAAGGTGGAAGAAGGAGCTAGCATTGGTAAGGGAAGTCACTAAATAGGTATCTGTCACTGGGAAGAGAAAGGCCATACATAGGATGTGTTTTATGATTTTATTATCTGTAATGTTTATTTCAGATATTTTTGATAACTCTTCTATTCTAAAAATTCTTTAGTATTTTGAATTGCCAATAGTAGGTAAGAGCACAGGCTCTGAAATCACATGGCCTGAGTTGAAACCACACTCTAGTATTTACTAGCTGAGTGACCTTGGGCAGGTTACCTAACCTTTCTAAGTCTCAGTTTTTCCATCTGCAAAATGGGGATAAATATTGGTCTCTACACCTGCAATAAGATTATTGCAAGGATTAAATGACAGAATATGTGTAAAGCTCTTAGAATAGAACTTAACACCAGATAAATGCTCAATGAATTTTTAAAAATTATCTAGAAAGGATATTTTATTGTCAGTAAACAATAATGTGATACTTTCAATGTCAACAAGTATAAGATATATGTGTGTGTGTATATATATATATATATATATATATATTCCTAACAGGAGTTTTAAAAGTGTTTAAAAATGTAAATCCTCCTATCCCTGTGTCATATTTTGAAGTGAATAAGTCTGTTTCTCAAAGAACATTTATAGTTCCTATGTTACATAAATGTTCCATTTGCGCTACTGTACTTGTTTAGTTAAGCACAGGCCTAGCAGCTGGGGAAGTGTCAAAGTCTGAAGAGCAAGTGGATTGTTGATTTGAGCTACCGTGTGTTAAAAATCGCTAATGTAACTAAGCAGTCTTAAAAACAAAGAAGGTAGTGGTTCTTGATGAAAAAGAGACCAAAACCCACCTCTTAAATTCACTCTGTATTTGTTTTGTCTTCCTGCGATAATGTTTCTGTTGGCAAAGTTATTTTATTTTTTTTTTAAATCTGAAAACATGGCATAGCTTTTGGGTTTTACATTATTTAAATGTTTTACACTTTTTTGTTTTGTTATGCAGTGTGACAGTGTGACATACCTAAAGTACTGAAAACTAACTCCCCAGGGAGTGAAAAGCGCTATCATTTATTTTTAGTAGGGAAGCTGTATTGGTTCATATAGCTGTTTTCCCCAGCTGAAATAACATAGCAGATTGGTGCTGTTTGAACACCGTTAATTGCTGAACGTTTTTAAGCTAGTCAATAGGCCTGATTAGCTGGAATCCAAACAGTAACTCAAACAGACCAGACCATTTTTGATAAGATAAATGCTCTGTTAACCTTAAACATTCCCATTGGATTATCTTCCAGTGGTATGGAATGTTAAGGTAAAAATGTTTTCTTTCCTATCTAAAAGACTTTGGGAAAAATTGTTTGGGATATTTGAAGCTAAGTTAAAGGTTATTATGTCCAGTGTGTGATTTAGTAGGTAAGTATCAGTGGTGCTGCTGAATACCATTAGCTCATGAGAAGTGAATGGTAAAGATGGACCCATTTATAACAGAAAGTCCTGATTTAACAAGATCATATTGTACCCTGTCATTTCTCTTTGGGCAACTGCAAAGAAACAGTAATAACTTTGACACGGGAACAATGAGCTTTTAATAAATAAAATGTAATGTGAACTCTTTATTAGGCCGTTAAATCTCAAAACTAGAAACTTTCTAGAATAAAACTCTGCTTTTACTCAGCCTTTCAAATATTCACTGGAATCACAACTCCAAAATTCTTCCCATTTTCCAGGTTCTAGAGCATTCGTGTTAAAATTAAGTTTGAGATATTTTATTTAATAACGTAAAAATTACTTTAATGAAATATTGCTGCTGTGAACGATGCCCATCCATTTCTTAACCCTAGAAACGGAGGTTGGAACACAGCAAAAATAGCTAGAATATGGGGTCACGTGCAGAGCCAGGAAATGTTAGTTTTAGATTACTGCCAACTTGTGTTGTGAGCTCAGACAAATATTTTAAACTCTCTGTGCCTCTTACTGATGAGGAAGTTTCTTTATCAATAAAGTACAGGGGTGAAGTAGTTTATTCTGAAGTATTTTTCTGGCTCAAAAATTTAATAAAAGGTAAGTTTTCATAAGTTTAAAAATATCTTATTGTTTTCTTGGCTTACTATTGAAAAATAGCAAGTAGGAAGAAGAAAAAGAAAACAACTACAGTCCCATTAGCCACCATTAAAATTATGGTATATTATCTTAGTCTTCTAATCATCTTAACTCATGAAAAGTGAACAAACAGTAAAGATGGATCCATTGATAACAGAAAGTCCTAATTTAACAAGGTCATGTTGTACCCTGTCATTTCTATACTTTTAAAACAAAATTAGAGTTGAATTCATATAGCATATATTTGTGTGCTTAATATTATAATGTTAAAAGCTTTTTATAAACATTTTTAAATGACTGTGAATATAAGCATTTATTTTCTTATTGGACATTTATGTAGTATCATTTTTAGAAAATTTGTAAACACTTTCATGTAAATATCTGTGCTTTAAGGGTCACTCTTCCACGTCATTCTATTTAGCATTATTTCCATAGGATAGAGTCCCAGAAGTGTAATTACTAGGTCAAAGATATGAATAATAATAAGGTACTTGTGCATTTGCTTTCCATAAAAAATTAATCAAATTATGTTACTATCAAAAATGTATTACTCCAAAGGAAGATGCCCATTTTACCAAAGCCTGGACAACATTAAATGATTTTATCAAGAATTAAATATATGATTCTCTTATGTTTGGTCCTTTAAGATTTGAAATTTTAACCAAGCAGGAAATCATCAATTCCATATAGTCAATTTATTTTGCACGGAGAAAAGCTTTGTTTTATGATCACAGACTGTATGTAGCCAACTGTTAGTGAACTTTAAGATTGCAGGTTGGTTTGGCACAGATTGCAATTACGACCATACTCTAAGGGTATTTTAAGGATAATAATCTAAATTTGTCCATTGATTTTTCCTTGGGGGAGGGAGATGAGGAAAGGTTGGTTAATGGGTACATACATTTAGATAGAAGGAATAAGTTCTAATGTTTGATAGCAGAGTAGGGTGACTGTAGTTAACAACAATGTCAGGTGTTTCAAAATAGCTACAAGACAGAACTTGAAATGTTCCAAACACAGAAATGATAAATACTCAAGGTGATGGATACCCCAAATACCCTGACTTGATCATTTACACATTCTATGCCCATAACAAAATATCACATGCAACCCATAAATGTGTACAAATACTATGTATCAATTATAAAAGAAAAGTTTGAGGCAGTGTTGGGCTCTACTTCCAGTAATGGCTGAGTTAGATCTCGCTGAATCAACCTCCTCCAGATAATAACCATACACTCTGGGAGGTGATACTAATAAACAGCAGCAGCTACTTGAAGGTACAAGAGAGGGAGCAGAAGCCTAAAGGTCCTAAGGAGAAACTCATGCTTGGAGAAGGTGAGGGAAATTAAAGAAGACCTATGTAAGTGGAGAGGAATACTGTATTTATGGGTTGGAAAACTCCATGTTATCAAGATGGCAATTCTCCTCCCAACTGATACATAGAACCATTGCAATTCCAATCAAAATTCTAAAGCATTTTTGGCTGGGCTCGGTGGCTAACGCCTGTAATCCTAGCATTCTGGGAGGCCGAGGCGGGAGGATTGCTTGAGCTTAGGAGTTTGAGACCAGCTTGACCAAGAGTCAGACCCTGTCTCTACAACAAATAGAAAAATTATCCTGGCATGGTGGTGTGTGCCTGTAGTCCCAGATACTCGGGAAGCTGAGGCAAGAGGATCACTTGAGCCCAGGAATTTGAAGTTGCCATATGCCAGCCTGATGCTACAGCACTCTAGCCTGGGCTACAGAGGAAGACTCTGTCTCAATAAATAAATACATTCTAAAGCATTTTATAAAGAAAGTGACTTCATGTCAACATTATCAGTAATGCCATGGGACTGTCAGGTACCCCCTGATAGTATGTAATGAGAGGGGTACTTCTCTAGTCATTTTTTCTAAAAACCCATGAGCCCAGACTAATCATGAGAAAACATCAGATAAACCAAACTGGGGGACATTTCATAAAATACCTGGCTAGTACTCTTCAAGATTGTTAAGGTCATGCATGAAAAACAAGGACAGTCTGAGAACTATCACAGACTAGAAGAGATCAGGGAGACAGGATGACTAAATGCAAGGTGGTATTTTAGATTAGATCTAGGAGCAGAAAGAAGGCATTAATGGGAAATTTGGTGAAACCCAAATAAAGTCTTGAGATTAGTTAATAGTAATGTACTAATGTTGTTTTCTAAGTTTGGACATTTGTGCCACAGTAATTTAAGATAGTAACATTAGGGGAAACTGAAACTAGGTGAGGGGTATATGAGAATTGTTTGTACTATCTGCAAATCTAAAATTATTCCAAAATAAAAAGTATATTAAAAAAAGAACTTGACAAGTTTATTCTAAAATTTATGGAACAACAAAGGACATTGAATATTCAAAACAGTTTTGAAGAAGAATGGGGGTTTTTATGCTACCCAGTTTCCTGAATTTCTATAAAGCCACATAATCAAGACTGTGTGTTATTGGCATAAGAATAGACATATAGCTATGGAACACAATAGAGAGCTCAGGAATGGAAACCCACTTATATGATCAACTGATTTTCAGCAAAAGTGCTAAGGCAGTTCCACGGGGTAAAGGATAGTCTTTGTAACAAATGGCACTAGAACAACTGAATATCTATGTGGAAAAAATAAATTTTGATCCTTACCTCACACCTTACACAAAAATTAACATGGATTTTAGACCTAAGTATTAGAGCTAAAGCTATAACAACCTTTCCAGAAAAAAAAAAAAAAAACTATAGAAGAAAATATTTGTGGCATTAAGTTAGGCCTGTGGTACTTACCCAGGAGTGATTTTGTACTGCAAGGGATGTTTGGCAATGTCTGGAGACATTTTTGGTTATTACAACTGGGGTGGGAAGGGTGCAATTGCTATCTAGCAGGTAGTAGTCAGGGATGCTGCTAAACCTCCTGCAATGCACAGGATAGCCCCCACTACAAAGTTCAAATGTCAATAGTGCCAAGTTTGAGAAGGCCTGGATTAAGCAAGGATTGCTTAAATAGATCACAAAAATCATGAATCTTATAAGAAAACAATTGCTAATGTATTTCATCCAAATTTAAAACTTTCGCTCTGTAAAAGATACATTAAGAAAATGAAAAGGCAAGCTACAGACTGGGAGAAAGTATTTGCAAAACATATATCTGACAAAAGGCTTGGATTCAGAATATATGAAGAGCTCTTATAACCAATAATAAGAAAACTAACAACATTGGGCAAAGGATTTGTACAGAAACTTCAATAAAGAACACATATAATAAGTATGCCCCATAAGCACATGAAAAGGTGTTTAACATCACTAGTTATCAGAGAAATGCACATTAAAACCATAAATGAGCTACCACTACACACTCACTAGAATAGTTAAAGCTAAAAGCCTGGCAACATCAAGTGTTGACAAAGATATGGAGCAACTGGAACTCTCATAATTTGCTGGTAGGATTGCAAAATGGTTCAGCTACTCTGGAAAACAACTAGACACTGTCTTATATACTAAGCATGCACTTATGATACAACCCAGCATTTCTACTGTGTAGGTATTTGCCCAAGAGAAATGAAAATATGTGTCCATACAAATAGTGGTGTGTGTATGTTTATAACCACATTATTCATAATAGCCTCAAGTGGAACAATCCAATTATCCATCAACAGAGTAGCGGATAAAAAAATTGTGGTATGATCATACTATAGAATACTATTTGGCAATAAAAAAGGAAGGAAATATTGGTAACAACAACATGGATGAATTTTAAAAATCTTATACTAAGTGAAAGAAATCACAACATTAAATTCTGTATGATTCCATTCATATGAATGTCCAGGAAAGGTATGACTATAGTGACAGAAAGTAGATCAGTGGTTGCCTGAGGCTGGATGTTGGCAGGTGGAGGAGGATCAACTGCAAAGAGGAAATTTTTTAGGGTGATGGATATATTCTATAACTTGATCGTGGTGATGATTATGTGACTATATACAATTCTGATAACTCATCAAAATGTGTATTTAAAATAAGTGAATTTTATTGTATGTTAAATTTAACTCAGAAATATAAATTGAAATAATAACTCAAGACTGAAATTAATAACACCCTATTAAAAGAATATGAACCAAATAATAAAGAAAGTTAATTTTATCGAAACGACAAAGATAATTGTTGCAATTGAGCACTAAATTTAGCTTCAAGGTTCCTAGCAGATAATAGCAAAATGAAAAACTGCATGTGCTGTGTACTTACTATAATGTCATAAATGGAAGAGGTAGAAACCTGTCAGAAGACTACTCATTTTAACAAGCAGGAAAGAGTAATTTTCTGTGAGAATTTTCATATAAGAACATTAAATACCACACTGGGCAATATTTTCCAAAGAACTTTTAAAAAATTAGAAATACTCTTCCTATGGCTAACTCTTATACTGACCATAAATAAACCACTTTTTCTTGAGATGCTAAAATAAAGTACATAGCTTCCCGTTGTTTCATCCCTTGGAGCAGCATCTCAGATGTCAATAACCTAAGACAACTGCTGTGAGCTCAAGAATGAAGGAGGTGGAGTTGAGGTCCATGGAGAAGAACTGAGGTGTGATTTGAAAGTGAGGCTTGCAGGTGTTGACATTTTTGTAAGTATCGAACACCCTCAACCCAGTGAAGCTCACCCCACCCTGCATGGGGTTTATCTGCTTAAATGTTTAGGCAAGTATTCTGTTGAATTCTTAATTGTTATATCATAAGCAGAGAAGAAATAGCTTTGGCTTGACAAATTCTACTGATAAGAATCAATAGTTACCTGCTGCTTCTATCAAACTTTATTATGGTTCATGTATTAATATAATATTTTGATTTGAGCTGGTCTGCAGCCTGGCAAGTCTGCCAAGTTATAAGCTCAGATAATTACATTAGTTGACCTATTGAATTATTTAGTATTTTCCATCTGAATGCTGCTGAAATTTGTATGTGGAAAATGAAGATTTGGATCTTGGCATACTTGATATTGGATTGTTGTTGATTTCAGAAGCAACAGATTCAGTTATTTGTTGTGGTCTCAGGTCATTAGCAAAGGGGAGGATTCTTGCGTTCCCTTCCACTGTGTCAGGATCCAGTGCAGACTGTTTAGGTATGGTAAGGGGTGGTGGTGGTTTTGGAAACAGTTGCAGTAAGTTCCTTTGGGGGTTAGAGTTTGTTCTGCAAGGTGCTCATCCCTTCCCACTCCAAACACCTCCTACCTCCAATGCGTGACCCACATCTGGGCAGTGAGATGACTGCATACCCCTGGCCAAGGTAAGAAGCCATGGAACAGAGTGGCTACAAGCCTGGATTCTGGAGGTAGTCTGTGTGGCAGACATATCACATTATAGCAGCTGGTATCTGTGTGGTAGACATACACTATCAGAGCAGCTGAAAATCTTTTGGCCTCCATATTTTCATAGTTCCCTGCATTGTGAATTTCACCTTCCCAAAGTAGCATAAAAACTAAAACAAAAAAGCTGTGTTTCCCAGTCTCCTCATAGCTAGTGTCCAGCTATGTGGCCTAAGTGACACCAGTCTCATGCACCAAAGATGACTTTGACTTAGAAGTGAGATAGGGGAGGAAAAAGGGTGGTCACAAGGCATCACTTTGCCAGCTCTGGAGTGGATGGCAGAAGCCAACTGTTCTTAGGACCAGCAGTGGCAGCAACTTCTTCATTCTGCCAGGTCTGGAGTGTGATGCTGAGAGAATCCTGACTATGGCAATGCCTCAGAACTGACCAGCTGGGCTCAAAGCTGCTGTAAGACCCAGCTCTAGTATTTCCTCTGTGATAACGTTCCTGACTCTGGTGAGTCAATCTCATCCTCCTTTGTGCTTTCCTTTAACGATGATAATTATTTTCATGATACTGATAATTTTATAGTAGTTTCTTTGGAGACTCTTTATTCTAAAAGCTTATATATAAAAATATCAGCACTAATAATATTACACAAGGGCATAATTATCACTGAACCAAACAGAGATGTCTGTTATTATCTTGTATCACATTTGTTTGTGGTGTGAGACTCTCCTGCCACAGCAATGATTCGCAAACGTCAGTAAGATACGAATCACCTGGCTGGGCACCGTGGCTCATGCCTGTAATCCTACCACCCTGGCAGGCCGAGGCAGGAGGATCTCTTGAGCTCAGGAGTTTGAGACCAGCCTGAGCAAGAGCGAGATCCTGTCTCTACTAAAATAGAAAAAATTAGCCGAGTGTGGTGGCCTGCACCTGTAGTCCCAGCTACTCGAGAGGCTGGGGCAGGAGGATCCCTTAAGCCCTAGAGTTTGAGATTGCAGTGAGGTATGATGACACCACTGCACTCTAGTCAGGGCGATAGAGCAAGATTCTGCCTAAAAAAAAAAAAAAAAAAAAAAAAAAAAAAAAAAAAATTCGTAAAGTTTAAGATTAACATGTATATATTCCTGGGCTCTACCCACAGAGATTCTGGTTCATTTGGGATGGGGTGAGGCCCAGGATCTGCATTTTAATAACTTTCAGGTGATTGGGATGCAGACTTTTATAAATATTAAACTATCCATGAACTCCTTGCACATCTTTCATCCTTATTTCTCCTTAGTCGTCAATGTTAGTCCAATGCTGCACATGGTTAAGTATTTGCTCAATGGCTGATTTTTTTCATTGTATAAGAAAGAAATAGTAAAAGACAGAAATATTGAAAATGGTGATACTTTAGATATTCATATTGCTCTAAAATGTCAGAATGCTTTGGAACCAAAGAAGCACATTGAGTGGTGTTTTTCCATACAGTGATTCAAACTGTTTTCACTAAGGTTCAAACTTTTGGTTCAGTGAGTTTCCCATTAAAGCCAGGATTCGTTTTCCATGCATGGTCCAATGTAAGATACTGTATACTGATTTTTGATTCACATATTTATCAGGGGAAACTGTACCCATATGTTTGACATGTTTATCATTAAAGAGGATATTTTTTTCTGGAGCTTTAATGCCTGGGTTCTGGCAGAGCTTCCCCACCAGTTGCTCTTCTAGCCCTCCTCTCTGTGACACTATCTGGGTATCAGGACCTTAAATTTGAGAAAAACAGCATTTATGAAATAGTACCTTCTAACACACAATTATGTATTGATAATGTGGAGGTAACATAATCACAGAGCTCCAGATGAAAGCTCAGTATTTCTCCAGCTCCTGCTCTTTGTCGGCCCAAGTTTGTTTGAGTAGCCAGGTATGATAACAGAGGTAACAGCAGGTGAACACGGTTTGGCAAGAGAAGAGAAAGATCAGAAACAAAGATCTGTAGCTCAAAGCATTAGGAATAGATGTAT
This sequence comes from Lepilemur ruficaudatus, assembly GCA_963574885.1. Lineage (NCBI taxonomy): Eukaryota > Metazoa > Chordata > Mammalia > Primates > Lepilemuridae > Lepilemur > Lepilemur ruficaudatus. Next base: position 18,425 of record CAUYRT010039786.1, read on the forward strand.
TCACCTGGTCAAAGAGGTCTTGCAGTGCTCATTTCCACCTGTGGGAGTTCTGACTGTCATGCAGTGTCTTGTTCAGATGACATCTTCCCTAGCAAGACTTTCTGATCTATCCCCAACACACTCCAGTAGGATCTTGCCATCCTTGGAACCTCTATTTCAGTTATTTTTCTGAATCTGTCTTTTCTGTCAAATCGTCAGCATTCTGAAGGGAAGGAATCCAGGCTGAATAAGGACTCTATACAAATACAAATGAGCTGCTGTCAAAGGACCCATGTCTCCCTGCTGTGAATGGAAGGTCTGGAACAAATATGTTAACATGTACTATGGGCTTTTCAGAAGGTCTTTTGAGGGGTAGAGTGGGGAAGATAAGAATCCGAAGGATCAGGAGAGAGGAGAGCTTCTGGAAATCAGTGAATATAATGATTTGAATATATATATATAGTGAATATAATGAATATATATATAGTGAATATATAGTGAATATAATGAAACACTAAATGATAATGAAGAGAAGGATCTTCTCAAGGAGTATAGGTGGGACAATGATTTATTTCCCTGTCTTTTTTGAAAACAACTTTAGTAATGTATATTTTATATATCATAAAATTCACCCGTTTCAAGTTACAATTCTGTGATTTTTCATAACTTTACTAAGTGGTACAACTATCACCATAAATCAGTTTTAGAACATTTTTATTCTCCTAGTAAGACCCTTCATGGCCATTTGCGGTTATTCCCATTCTTATACCCAGGCCCAGGCAACTATTAATCTACTTTCTATCTATAAATTTGCCTTTCTTGGACATATAATATAAATGGAATTATACAATATGTGGTCTGTTGTATCTGGCTTCTTTCTCCTTGCATAATGTTTTTGAGGTTCATCCATGATATAGCATTTATTGCTGAATAGTATTCCATTGGGCAGATATGCCACATTCAGTATATCCACACTGATTGATTGACATGCCAGTTGTTTCCAGTTTGGGGCTATTATGAATAATTCTATGACCATTTCTGTGCTAGTCTTGGTGTAGAAATATGTTTTTATGTCTCTTTTGTAAATACTTAGGAGTGGAACTGCTAGGTCATTTGGTAGTTTTATATTTAACTTTTTGAGAAACTGCCAAATTGGTTTTCAAAGTGGCTGTCCCATTTTATATTCCTACTAGCAATGTATGAGAGTTCCCATTTCTCTACATTCTCATCAACATTCGCTATTGTCTGCCTTGGTTGTTTATTATAGTTATTCTGGTGTGTATGAAATGGTATGTCATTCTTGTTTTGATTTGCATTTCCCTAGTTAAATGGTGTTGAACGTCTTTGACTATCCTAATTAGGCATTAGCCATCTGCGTATCTTCTTTAGTGAAATATCTGCTCATATATTTTGTCCATTTGTTGATTGGGTCATTTGTCTTTTTAAAAATATGTTTTAAGAATTCTTTGTATTAATATATTCTGGATATAAGTCCTTCATCAGATATATGTTTTGCAAATTTTATGCAGTTTGTTGCTTGTCTTTTAGTTTTCTTAGGAGTGTCTTTTGTAGTACAAAAGTTTTAAATTTTGATGAGGTCCAATTTATCAATTTTTTCTTTTATGGAACATGTTTTTAGTGTTATATCTAAAAGATCTTTGCCTAATTTAAGATCTCAAAGATCTTCTGTGCTTTCTTTTATTTAGCTTTTACATTTAAGTCTGTGATCCATTTTGAGTTAATTTTTGTATATAGTGTAAAATATGGGTCGAAACTCCTCATTTTGCATGCAGATATCCAATTGTCCTCACTTGTCTCATAAACTGACTTCTGTTGAGTGCCTGGCTTTATGGTAGGCACTGGAGATACAGAGGTGAATGATACAATTTCCAGCTTCAAGTATAGTCTAGAGAGACATATGTCCATAACCAAGGAGAGGAGAACACAGGAATGCACCAATTCAAGATCTGGTGACTTCAACAAGAATGTGTCTGAGGTAAAATCAAGGGGGTGGTTTTGGTGTCTTCAGGGAAAAGACCCGTATGTGTTAGCCTAGTCTAGTGTAATAACTTCAGCTTCTTTGGTCTCTTAACATACTAGTTTGTCACCATCTGTTTTGAGGTATATCTCAAAAGAGAGTTCAAATATTGATATTTGCTAATGATTAATTTTTTAAAAAACACTTGATATGCTTAGAGGGAGGACTGTAGTGATATCTTAGAACTGATGATACCCTAGCTTATATCTTGAGAACATGTCTCTCATGTGGATATTATTAAAAATAGCTAAAAATTCTGGTTTAAAGGATAAACATTGGATTAGAAATCAAGAGACTTAATCTTGGGGCTATCACTAATTAGCTTTTTGTTCTTGGCACATCACCTAAATTCTCAGACCCCCAGTTTGCTCCCAGTATAAGATGGCTGTTCATTCCCAAGATCCTTTCCAGATTGAATGTTCTATTTCTTCACTGAGTCAACATTTACTGAATACTCACTTTGCACCAGGCACTGTGAGGCACTGTTAAGCAAAGGTAAGACAAAGATACCAGGTGATTTTATACAGAGGGATGTAAAAACAAATCATTAAAAGATAATGTCGCATAATTTGTGCTAGTTCTATGATTCTGTGGGTCCAAAAATATACATCTCTTCTGACCAAGAAGTTAACTGGGGAGGAAGAGTCAAGAAGGAAAATGACCCCAAGAGCAGCTTAAGGAATGTGCCTGCAGCGGAGATTTCACATGTCAGACATGTGACAGAGGAATTTCAGCCTGCATAGCTGCAACCATCCTTTGGATGATGAGATTTCCTCACACCATTGTAAAAAGGTGTATTTACTTCCCTAAGAGAAGTAGAAGAGAAAGGTACATAATACTTGGGACTATATGAAGAACTTGGCAGATATTGGGTATCCATTTCTCTTTATTATACTGAAAATGATAATGATCATTTCTCATCATTTCTCACTTCAGGCTTTCCCAAAGAGCAAATCTGTAGTATAAGATATTTTGTTAAGAATAAGAAGTATGTTCCTAATATATTGGAATAACATGAATCTGGTATAAATTAACTTCATGCCCCCCTTCCCAAGACTTGTCTTTCAGATTCTGAGTCACATTCTCAAATATACTTTTTGAACCTTATTTTATAACTACAGCACCTTCAAAGTTGAACCTAAATAACCTAATAGTCTTTTTGTATAATGTACAGACACTGAGCCTATGGCTTTTGAAAGATTTTCATATCAGGAGAGACTGTGCTACTTTGGCTTGAGTTCCTCCTTGAATTCTCTTTTCTTTCACATACATATACATTTTCTTTTCTTGGCACTAGACAGTCTAGGGATGTTTATATGTTAGTGGAAATGTTTGCAAAGTTATAAGAAAATTAAGTTTACATTGCAGTCATATAACTTTATAATCTTTACTTGGAAATTGTACCATTTACAAGCAGCCATTGTTCAAGTGTACTTATGTATACCTTAATTATATCTTGTGTTTTAAGAAGGCTCTGCCTTGATCTATTAGTCAGGATGCTTGGTTGCAAGTGACAGAAATCCAGCTCAATTAGCCCAAGCAAAAAGAGAATTTATTGGCTATTCTAACTAGGAAGTTTAGGTGTTGAATTAGCTTTAGTATAGCTGAATCCAGGGGCTCAAAAGAATTCCTGGCTCTCTTGCCCTCTGTCACTCAATTCAGCATTCCTCTGGGTATTGGCTTCATTTTTAGGCAGGTTCTCTGCCTGTGGTAGTCAAAGATGGCCAATGGCAGCTCGAGACTTGTCTGGTCTTTGTAAATTGAGGTCAGAGGAAAAGAGACTCTTCGGGATTCATATAATGGATCTCATATGGGCACTCTCATTGGTCCAACTTGGGTGTAATGCTCACCCCCTTGCCACCAATCTTTGTGAACAGCAGAAGAAGGTATTATATGAAGAATGACTAGCCTAGGGATTGTCTCAGCTTTGGAAGCCAGGGGAGAGTAAGGTCCTTTGACTGACAACTTCTCCATATCCACATGGGGTAAGAGGAGCAAGTCCCTAGTGGATGTCAGGCACACAAATAATAGATGTCCACTCCATTTGGTAAGGTGTTGTTAAACACTTTTAAGTGAAAGGAGCACTGGCTTTCATTTGCCACAAAAATGCAAAGCTACTATTAATAATATCACAATATTTATTTATTTTTGAAACCATCACAAATACTCTTTTTTTTTTTTTTTTTTTTCTGAGACCCAGTCTTGCTCGGTTGCGCAGGTGAGAGTGCAGTGGCATCATCAAGGCTCACTGCAACCTCAGACTCCTGGGCTCAAGCCACCACACCCAGCTAAGTTGTTTATTTTTTGTAGAGATGGAGGTCTAGCTATGTTGCTCAGGCTGATCTTGAACTCCTGGCCTCCAGCGATCCTCCCACCTTGGCCTCCCAAAATGCTGGGATTACAGGCATGAGCCACTGCCCCAGTGAAACCATCTCAAATATTCTAGGGATCTATTTAATACATTCTCTCTGGAGTTTTTTTTTATGGTAATATACTACCTTTTCACTGAATTGACATGACATTTTCTTGATAGTCATTTTCAAATTTTATCAAGTTTTTATAAATATTCTCATTGTGATTGCTTATACAAACCATGTTTATTTCATAGTAAAAATCACAAGTATCCTAGTTGAAAGAGATCATTTAGAAAATAGTTCCTCTTTGATAACTTTGATGTGTTGATGGTATTTAGTTTCTAAGAATTACAATTTCTTTTAATGGAATTTGTCTCAAATCCTTGCTGAAGGCTAAAAAAGAGTTTTTAAGTGACCATAGTGATAAGCTTCAATAAAACCACATTTCCCTTGTATAGAACATTTTCAATTCCTCAGATCTTGACCCTGATAAACTTTATGATAGGGGAAAATTCCAAAACATATATGAAGGAGAGAATTATATTCAGGTGTTTTAAATAGCAAGTCCAAATACAGTCATCCTTTTTTCATACTCATAAATTAGGACAGCTCCAGCTTTTAAAATAGAGTAAGAAGAAGGGGTGGCATACATACAGAACAAACCAACGTTTAAATATAGCACATTTGAATTCTTTGCATATCAAAGACCAGTAACAAAATGTAAGTTGATTTTGGCTTTAGAAATTATTCTGGAAGCTGGTGCATGCCTGGAATCTCAGCTACTCAGGAGACTGAGGCAGAGAGATCGCTTAAACTCAGGAGTTCAAGACCAGCCTGGGCAACATAGTGAGACCTCATTAAAAAAAAAAAAAATTCTGGATGTTGGCTGGTCATGGCATATACTGTGTTCTAGAGCTTTATGGGGCCTTTGTCTCAGGATGAAAGAGGAGGTATAATCATGTTACAAAAAGCCCTGCTTTATTATCATTAAATCTCCTTGGACCATGCCCAGTGTAGATACAGTGTAGACACAGAATTCCTATGTTTATGGTTAATTTTAGCAAGAGCATAATGTGTTCCTTCAATCTACTGGTCATAAAATTAGATGCATTACGTAAGAGGATGACTTGTTCCTAGGAAATACACAGTGGAATATTTAGTAGTAAAGGTCATGATGTCTCCAATTTATTCTCAAATAGTTTAGAGCAACAACAATAATAACATGATATTCTATTATATAAATGTTCCATAATTTACTTAACCAGTCCTAAGCTGGTAATTATATGTGGAGGCAGATAGGCAAACTGGATAACTTCAACTCTGGTGATTAGGTTTTCTTCAAGTAGCTTCATTATTTGGCTTGAAATGCTGGACATTCCAAAGTTTTAGATCATATTCCAAAGTCAATACATATGCCACAAGAGTTAATGATTGAGTTGCCTATACACTGAAAATATTACCTCAAAAGACTCTGGTAAAATGTGGGAATGGAATCCTTGAGAGATTTCAACAAAATTTTATAATATAGAAAACAGAGAGGCAGATGCTAGAACATGAATCTCTAGTTTGAAAGGGCCCACTGAATGCCTATTACAGTGAATGAAGAGATCCTTGTAAAGTAAGTCTTCATAAAATGTCAGCACCCTAGGATTAAAGACGGCTTCCAGAGAGACCAGGTCACATACAATAGGTAATAGAATGGCATAAGACATCTCAGACATCTCACAGAATATTGGAATAGAAGACAATGGAGCAATTGCCACTAGAATTCTGAGAGATAATGGTTTTCCGTGTAGAATGCTATACTCAGCCAAACTATCAGTCATGACGGCAGGATAAAGCCAGTTTTAGATAAGGAAAGTTTTTAAAAAGCACCTCCCTTGATCCTTTTCTTAGGAAGCTACTGACATATTTATTCCAACAAAATGAGGGCACAACCCCAAAAAGGTGAAGTCCTGAGGTCAAGAGACGGGGAATGCAACACAGGAAACTGGTGAAGGAAATATCAGCTAGGTGTCAAGCCTAGAGAGCTACTGGTTGCAGACTGGAGCAAGAAGATGGAAGCTGCAGAATGGAAATGGGGGGAAGAAATGAAATGCATGAATCATCTGGTAACATTAGACGGCTCAGAAAGTAATGTTGATAGGTATGTGACAGATCTGATGGAGCATTTGGAAAAAATGATCAGAACTTTTGATATTAAGGAATTATAAATTAAGGAATTTGGGTATAAATACATCATTTAGAAACAGAGTTAAATAATTCGAAGAAATAGCTGTACAGATGAAAGTCGTTACTCATGGGGAAGAATACAGCAGAGACTGATGAATTTGATTATCAGCTTTTTAGAACTATTTGATTGTACTACCAAGTATATCAGTTATGTTGATTAAAAATAGAAACCAAGTGAAAATAAAAGCAGTTCAGACTAAAACAAACCATTTAAATATGTTAATAACAGGGCAGATGGGGGTGGGGCATATGGGAACACTCTCTTCACAATTATTATGTAAATCTAAAGCTGTTTTAAAAAATGAAATCTCCTTTTGAAAAATTTAATTGGAGGAATGAAAGATGAAAGAGAAGAATACAAGGTAACGCATACTATACACTATATTAGATATAGTACAGTAAATTTAATGAACATCAAAAATGTACAGAAAACAAAATCAAATTTTATTATTGATTTTCAAAACAAAATAAAAATAAAAGTATTATATCATTGTTAATAAATACTATCTATACATATGTCCTGTATTTTGAATTATTTCATGTTACCAATGTCAGTTTATTCTTCAAAGAAACTTAGGATTTTTAAAATAATGAATACCTGTGTTTAAGTGGTTGACAGATACATTTTTTCCATTAGTGGATTAATATAGTTTTGGATTATGACTATTCAAGTTCACCTCTTCACCCCTGTTTATGCTAAGTCACACTAGAAGTTATGCAGAGCCAGTGGGGGATGGAGTGGTCAATGAGTATATCTGGCTAGGCCACATCTTCAAAATGTGGCACTCTCTGTGGTTGAGCATCATTCCTCCCCTGTTCCTCTCCATCATCTTCATCAGTTTGGCTCCACAAAAGTCCTATTTCACAGGATTGATTAAGTGATTTATCTGTAGACCTTGGTTGAATGTGGCTTAGAAATCAAGCCATCTGCTACCAGGGGCAGGAGTATAAGTTTGTCCTGGGGCACTAAAGATGTATGGTGTCGACTGTTGCCGTCATTGGAATAGGCACTAAACTTGGAAACTCCAGGACTTTGGGATTGACACTGAAGCAAAATCACGGTGAATATACAGTGCTTGGATTGGGCTGTCTAGCACGTTTTAAGACAAGTTGACTTATTTCCTTATTACTTTCTATATTTTTTAAATCTCTTTATATTTTAAGAACTAGACATTGCAGGAAACTCCTCTTGTACCCTGTTTTTACTCTGTGGATCCAGCAAACGAAAATGACAGCCCTGCAATAGCTAAATATCTAAGCTTTAAAAACACATTTTAAAAGCCCTAATTGGCATAATAACCTATAATTTTCTTTTCTTTTTTGGCATCACCCATTTTATATCTTGTACTTCCAGTTTCCTTCAATCACATAATTATCAGATATTCTTGTGGATTTTAAAAGGTGGTTTTAATGTCATATTCTTCAATTAATTGACCAGTTTGCTTCTATTAAGTGTAATCTCTTGTGCTTGGACTTCCTGCCTATGGGACAGAGTTTAGTTCAATAGTACCCTTTGAGGTTTTTTCCTGGTTTGTTGACTTTAATTCTAGTTCCTGGTTGAAGCAAGAAATGTTGGAGGTGATACAGAGAATGTTCTTCTCATTGTATGTGCAGATTAAGCTTCCCTAAGAATAATGCTGTTTCTGGGTGCAAGACCAGATTGATGATCTTTGGTTCTGTTGATTTTCACTGTGTGAATAATGGCTAAATAAATGTCATACCTTTGGCTAGTCTCTTGCCTTTTGAATTTGGTTATAGCTCTTTTGCAGGCCACTGTGGACTGAATATTTATATCTATCTCCCAATAAATGGAAGACTTAACCCCCAATGTGATGGTATTTGGAGTTGAGGCCTTCAAAAGGTAATTCAGTTTAGGTGAGGTTATGAGGGTGGGGCCCTCAAGATGGGATTAGTGCCCTTATAAGAAGATGAAGAGACACGAGAGCACTCTCTCTCCCCACATGCATGCATTGAAGAACGACCATGTGGGCAGACAGTGAGAAGGTGGCTGTCTGAGTGCCAGGAAGAGGGCCTTCACCAAGAACTGAATCTGCTGCTGCCTTGATCTTGGAACTTCCAACCTCCAGAACTGTAAGAAATTGATGTCTGTTGTTTAAGCCACTCCAGCTATGGTATTTTGTTAAAGAAGCCCAAGCTAAGACTTAGGCTTTCTCTAGTTTCTCTAGTTTTTTGATTTCTGTATAAATAGAATAGGGCAATTGTCAAACCTTTATCAGTATTCAGCATGTGGAGGTGATATTCTCTTACTTCCTTTACACCCAACACCCATTCCTTTTTCCTGTTACCATACTCTAAAACCAAATCTAAAACTAGATTATTTTTTAAAGCAGTATTTCTATGTTTGTAAGCTTCTTATTTATCCTTTCATTTGGCCATGTTCAGCATTTTTTTTGTTAACAACCTAGATGGGTGCTGTATGTATATGTCATTTTTTCTTTTTCTGATATCTGTTCTTGTACAACCTGGTTACAATGCCCTGTTTCCATTGGGAAGTCACCTTTCCCCTTTGTTACTCCTCGACCCATGTGGTTGAAGGGAGATTCACCCCATCCATGGCTCCAGGGGTGAGCAAAACAAGACAATCAGAGAAACATATTCTTCTAACCACATTGAGTAGTTCTGAGATGAACAAGTACCTCAATTCAGACCAGTGAGAACTAAGCCCAAATATTTGCTGAAATCATTCAGAAAACTGCTCAAGCCTATACAGAGGAAAACAATGCTGAGCTATGGAGAAAGTGAGAGAATCCAGGTGATATTATTTGATTACCAGAATCCAGTTGTATCTGACTTTACATTGGACTTTTTGATCATATGAGCTAATAAATTTCCTCTTTGGCTTAGGTCAATTTAAATTAGGTCTTTATTAATTACAACTGAAAGAGGACTATATAACATAATTACCAAATTCACAAGCATTAAGAATCATGAAGTGATAGAGAATGTATTAAATGACAGAGTCAAAATCCAGAAAGATCTTAGTTAAAAAGAAGGGTAACAACTAGTAAGCTAAAATGTAAAGTCTGATAGCTGGTGAAAATCATCAACTGGGAAAAATGAGGATGAGGGTGACATGGATAAATAGTTGCTCGTATGAGAAAGATTTAGTGGTTTTAGTGAATTATTAGCTTCATCTCAATTATTAGTGTGATGACCCTGCCAAGAATATGTTGTGTTCTGTTCCACTAACTTATTCTACTATCCTTTTACTTGTACAACACAGTACCACGCTGTCTCAATTAGCTGTAAGTTTAAAAAATTTGGTAGTGTAAATCTGCTGACCATGTTCTTCTAGACTATTGGCTATTCTATGTCCTTTGTATTTCCATGTAAATGAAATATTGTGAATTTCCCCAAAATAAAAAGAATTAAGCAAGAATTTCCTAATTTTTCAAGTTGGTGGGCCTAATGAATTGTAAGTTGTTTTTAATGCCATTGAAAAAAATAATACTTGTTATGGGAAAATAAATATTGAATGATGCTAGGTCTTGAGAAATACATCCTTAGAATAAGATACAAATGCCCTGTATATTTATCTATATAAACCTAGAATGCATAACACATTGATGGAATAATACATATGAAACTAATAATAGTATTTTGGGTGGACTGAGCATCTGGTATAGGAGAAAGATTCACTGTTTTGTGTATCCTTGAAAGCTTTTAAATTAAAAAAACTGATAAAAAATTTCAAAATAAAAATGTAATATACACTATTATTATTCACATATCTTTGAGATCTATCTCTAAAGCAGAGTTCCTTTATATATATAAAATCTGTCCTGATTTGTGTGTATAGATGCTGTTTGTAGTTAATGTCACCGCAGTTCCTCCTCTTTACTTCCTGGGTCAGATCATTACCTGGACTTTAAGGAAACTTCACTCAATCAATCTTTTACGTCATGCATTTAAAAAATTTTTATGATGTACCTCCTAAGCTTTTTCTGACTGCTCTCTATCCCAGATAAATAATTATGCTTCTGGGGTTACAGCTGTTTTTTGTCCTTCTTATTGTTGCTCAACTTTGCAGTTCCTTGTTTATCCTAATTTAATTTATTCAGGTCTCAGTTGCCTCATCTGTAAAAGACATTAGGTAAAGTATAGTCCAAAGTCTCTTCTAGTCCTATGGATTCATAAGTCTGTATTCCATTTTATTCTACTCCATTCATGATCCTTACAGGCAGTGATGATACAACTCTTTAAGACAAGCTATGACATTCACTGAGTGTTCAAGCTTTGGAAAAGTTACACCTACTCTTTGCTATTCCTCAGACCTGTGATTCACAGGTTTAGTTTTAGAATATGTCTGGGTACCTACGTTTATCAACAGCTGTGATGGATTGAATCGTTGGCCCCTCACTGCATCCACACTTTTGCCATGGCTTCCTTGTGGACAGAGTGTACTTCTTCAACCCTTGACTTGCTTTGGCTAATGGCATATGGGTAGCGGTTGTACCATTTTAGAGCCTAGGAACTTAAGAGGCCTTGTGTGCTTCCATTAGCTCTCTTGTGCCTCCCTTTCTGCTGGCCCAAGGAGAATGAGAGACACAGGAGCAGACCTGCGATCTGAGTGAGAAACAGAGCTATCCCAGGCACTGAAACTTGAAGCAGAGCCTCTCAGTTGAGCCCAGCTTCAATCAGCTGAGTTTCAGCTGACCTATAGGTCTTTAAGAATAAATAATTATTAAATCTTGGTATGGTCTGTGACAGCATTTTTGTGACAACTAACTGATACAACAGGCACCATTGAATTATTTTTGCCCAACGTGTTTTTAAAATAAGAAACATATTTTCTTGATTCAAAAATAAAAATATAACAAGGTGTGTTTTGCTACAAGCCCTGTTCTCCATTCACCAGGTCCCATCCAATGTCCCAGCACCACAAGTCACTCACTTTATTGGTTTCTTGTGTATTCTTCTAGAGTTTATATAAATACAGACATATAATGATATGTACAGAATGTATAATGAATGTATAGCCCCACTCTATGCTTTTGCAAATTTTTTGCTTTTTTCATTTAAAATATCTTGGGCATATTTACATATCAATATATAGAAAGCTTCCTTAGTTCCTTTTCATAGCTACATAGTACTCCATCATATACCATAGTAAAAGATAATAAAGTCCCCTATTGATGGTCACTGGGTTTATTTTCTGTCTTTTGCTGCAGTACACTTATATACAGCCATGCATTGTTTAACATATGGGGACACATTCTGAGAAATGTTTCATTAGGTAATTTTGTTGTGTGAACATCATAGAGAGTACTTACACAAACCTATATGGTATAGGCTACTCCACACCTAGGCTATATGGTATAGCCTATTGCTCCTGGGCTACAAACCAGTACAGCATGTTGCTGTACTAAATACTGTAGACAGCTGTAATACAGTGGTAAGTATTTGTGTATCTAAGCATAGAAAAGGTAATCAGTAAAAACACAGCATGAAAGATTAAAAAATTATACATTTATATAAGGCACTTGCCGTGAATGGAGCTTGCAGGACTGGAAGTTGCTCTGGGTGAGTCAGTGAGTGGTGAGTGAACGTGAAGGTCTAGGACATTACTATACACTTTATAAACATTGTATACTTAGGCTACACTAAATTTATTTTAAAATATTTTTCTTTCTTCAATTATAAATTACCTTAAGCTTACTGTAACATTTTTACTTTATAAACTTTTATTTTTTAAAGCTTTTTGGCTCTTTTGTAATAACACTTAACTTAAAACGCAAACACATTATACACGTGTACAAGAATTTTTTATATCCTTGTTCTACAAGCTTTTTTCTATTTGTAAAAATTTTTTTTTTTTTTACTTTTTAAATGTTTTTTGTTAAAAACAAAGACACAGACACACACATGAGCCTAGGCCCACACAGGATCAGGATCATCACCGTCACTGTCTTCCACCTCCATATCTTATTCCACTAGATCTTCAGGGACAATAACACGCCTGGAGCTGTCATCTCCTATGATAACAATGCCTCCTTCTGGAATGCTTCCTGAAGGACCTGCCTGAGGCTGTTTTACAGTTAACTTAAAAAAAATAAGCAAGAGTTATTTTATCTAAAATGATGATAACAGTACAGAATATTTAATACATAAAGTAGTAACATAGTCATTTATTATCATTGTTATCATGTCCTGTATATAATTGTACGTGCTATACTTTTATATGACTAGCAGCACAGTAGGTTTACACCAGCATCACCACAAAAACATGAGTAATAAGTCATGCTATAACATTATGACGGCTACAACATCACTACGAGATAGGAATTTTTCAGCTCTGTTATAATCTATGGGACCACTGTAGTATATGCTGTTATCGTTGACTGAAATGTTATGTGGTACATGACCGTATATAGGTATATTCAAGTATATCTGTAGGATAAATTCACAGGGGGGAATATGTATGCATATGGAATTCTGATAGATACCACCAAATGGTCTTTCATAGGGGAACACAGGAAATTTAATTTGTAAATATCTAACAACCTTTTTCTTTAATCTGGAGGAGGAATGTAATATTTCACACAGGAAACCATCCAGCTTACTTTCTAGGAGGACATGAAATGATCTTTTCAGAGAGCTGCCACCTACGTACTGGGAGGTTCTCAGCATTTAACAGATACCAGCTTTTTAAATCCTTACGATATCCTAAAGTAAAGTAGGTACTGTTACTACCCACATCTTAAATATGGGGGGATTTATATGGTGGGAAGCTAAGTAACTTCCCTTAGTTCACTCAACAGAAAGCAATGGAGCTAGAATTCTAACTCATGTAGACTTACTCCCAGACCAAGACAGCTAAGCCATAACTTCTCTAAAATTATTTTAAAAATAAAAGTATAATTAAATTAATGATAGTATCATATTCTAATATATTCTCCTAACATGTCCTATATTGAAAATAGCTTTTATAAAAAATAATCCATAAATTCTGTTTTATATACATGTATATATGTGTGTATGTATGTATTTTATATATATGTGTATGTGTATATGTATATACACACACACACACATGCACACATACATATACTATTTGTGCCTATAGGACACCAGAGAATTTCTACTGGACTCACTTTTAAAAATTCTGTGATTATACCTGCAGGTTGAATTTTTAGAAAATGTGTTTTTTAAAATGTGTTTTAGAAATGTGTATAAGTATCCACAATTTCCTTGTGGCTTACTTATCTCTGGCGGCTCATGCCTGTAATCCTAAACACTTTGGGAGGCTAAGGTGGGAGGATTGGTTGAGGCCAGGAGTTCAAGACCAGCTTGTACAACATAGGAAGACCCCATCTCCACAAAAAAATAGAAAAATTAGCCAGCCATGGTGGCCTGTACCTGTAGTCCCATCCACTTGGGAGGCTGAGGCAGGAGGATTGCTTGAGCCCAGGAATGAGACCTGTCTCAAAACAAACAAACAAACAAACAAACAAACAAACAAACAAACAAAACTCCCCCAAATCCACCACCTTCAATATGTATTAATTTAATACTCATATCACTTCTGTGAGTTACAAGTATTAGTATTAACATGCTGATTTTACAGATGAGGAAATTGAGCCGCAGAGAAGGGGATTGAGTTGCCTAACCTCACCAAGATAGTGAGGATGATGATGGTAATCATGGGTAATGTTTACTGAGTATTTACTCAAGCACATTGCTAGGCCCTCTTTAACTTTTACAATAATCCTATGAAGTAGTTATTCTTACTATCCTCATTTTACAGATGAGAAAATAAGGACTTAAAGAAATTTAGAAACTTTCTGAAGGCCATACAGCTAGGGTGGGGTAGTGTTGGGCTCTTCATCCAGGTTTGTTTTGGTGGTCAGTTTGATGTGTCAATTTGGCTGGACTGCGGTCTCCACCGTAGTGCTCAAACACCAGTCTGGGTGTTACTGTGAGGGTATTTTGTAGATATGATTAAACTCCATAATCAATTGGCTGTAGGTAAGGGAGATTATCCTAGATAATCTGGTGGTCTAACACAAACTGTTGAAAGGCAGAAGAGTAGGTCCCTGAAGAAGAAATTCTGCCTGTGGACTGCAGCTGCAGCTGCCTGAGGGTCCAGCCTGCCGTTTGTGATGGCCTGTCCTAAGGATCTCATACTTGCCTAGCCAGGCCCACAATCATGTGAGCCAATTCTTAGCAATAAATCTCTTAATCTAGATCTCCTACTGGCTCTGTTTCTCTGATTAAACCCTGACTGATACATTTGTCTAAGCCCAAAGCTTAAGCACTAACCTGAATGGTATACTCATTCTCTGTACATGGCAAACTAAACATTTGAACCGAAGTCCAGACCTCTGTGCACGTGCCTCTGAACCACACATTATATTGACCATATTCTGCCTTATGCTGTTAGTTTTTCATGTTTTGTACCCTCTAACCTGATAAGCACTTTGAAGGCAGACACCAGGTTCTGCTTATCTCCTTTTTCCTACACTGCAGCATGCACGTAGGACGCAGAGTGATTTCTATCATACCTGCACATAGCCATATATCATTTACCTTCTTGCTTTTGTACTTTCTCAAATTTGGGGGCCATCATCATCACGTATAAATTTTCTTTCATCTTTCTATTTTAATTTAAGTTATAGGCTTTTAAGAACTTAGAACTCTAGTCAATGTTGCTGTCCTTATCTTATCAATTATTGGAAATTGTCCTGGGTAATGTAAAACCTGAATAAAAAAAGAGGTGATATTCTTTCAGAGTGTTGGGTGGTGATTTGCTTAGCTATTATCTGAGTTACAGTCCTTCCTTCCAGACCTGGACCTCTAACAAATATTGAGACGTAAAATTCAAAAATTTTCAATTCCCTAATAAGTATAGTTGGAATAGGAGGAACATGTGACTTACTATAGATAAACCCTAATTCCAAGGTCAAAATGTTATCAAGGAGCAGATCCGAGGGGCTGGTTAAGTGGTATGTCCTGAAAGACAATACTTTTCTGTTTTTCTCCTGCTTTATTTGTATTTCATTTCTTAAGATCTTTCTTTAACATTTTCTAATCTCATCAATTAGGCTCAAAATAAATCCTCTGCTAAGGATTTACTTAAGGGTAAGAGGTCCTCCTCAGAATTTCCTATAACTTAGCCAGCCCATTTTTAGCTGTAATGAATTCCAGTTTCACTTTCGCCTACTGTCGTCACATGTCTTTTATAGTCCTCAGAAATATGACTGATATTAAAAATCAAATAACAATTGGTAGTTGTATAACATTTGACATTATTATCAAGAATCAATAAAATTTGTTTTTGGGCACCAGAAAAAATCTGTATGTTTGTTGCTATTATAAAGACTAAGAAAACAAGATATAAAAATAGCAGTCCCCTTCCTAGCATTTATATCAGTTACAATCAGAATTAAGGATAGAATTTAAAGTCTAGGGATTTAGGGATTAAGAAATTAATTTTATTCATTTAGATGGATCAAGTCTATGTGAGCTGAGCCACAAAATGTGGGATGCATTTCATTTTCCTATGACAGTTACAAAAATTTATACTAATGTTTATATAGGGTATATTTATTTTATAAAGAAAGTAAAATTATCTACATCTTGTTTTGAAAAATCCTAGCACCAATATAAAAGCCCAGATGGTTATTTAACTTTACTCCAGGTAATTTAACTACCAGTATTGGCTATGTTGCTTCCCTTACTTTGCTTTATAGAAAAAGTAGGTATCTATGTTCTTAATCCCCTTGCCAAACCTTCTTTTCTTCTGCAAGAATTTTGTAAGGGAATACTTCCCTACATTGGAGTCATGCAGAAGATATATAAACATCCAACACAACATTTTATAAATCTGAAAAGTATAAGGTTGAACATGTTCAACTTTTCCTAATATAGGCTACCAAGGAAAATGAATATTAAAAACTGTTTTGAACCAGTAAGGTCCAATGCAAACTATCAAAAGAACAAACCTCATTTGTTTACTCCCAAGCACAAATTGTTTGATAAGGAGGCTTGTTTAGATTAAGTAAGCACAGGCAGAGTAGCTGGGATGTGAGTGATTCTTACTGTTGAGCATACAAGGTTATAGAGCACTTTGGTAATACTAAAGTCAAATTCTTTTCCTAAAAGGATTCCATTTATGTTATTCCTAGACAATGCAAAAAGAGCATTTGACCTCCAGAAAATAAATAATTATTGTTCTGCATTGCTCCCACTAGTAATCAATGTATCTGCTAACCCCATAACACGTACAAAGGACAAAGGTGCCTTGAAATTTGAAATTCCCCCAAGTTCTCAGCATTTTAGGAAGACCTGTTAAAGAACACTTGTGCAAATAGAGGATGGAACTCTCTAAAACAAGAGAACTATCTAAAAGATGTGTCCCACTCCTGTTTCCTCCAGCCACTCTCCTCAGAACACCAAACTTGGAGGCCTCTGTAGTCCTTACTCTATACTGTTTTTTAGGATGCCTGAGTTGAAATCCTGCTTCCCTACTTTCTCCTATGTGATCGTGGTAGTCATTAGGGCTGTTCACTAATATTCTCATTGCCTTCTTTGAGCACATGGCATATTTGTTCTTCTCTTACTTCTTGAAGTAAGTCATGACCACGTGACTCTAGGGAGGTTTCAGAGCACAAATCTCCATCTTTCTCTTCCTTTCCTCTGTACTGCAGCCGGTTTCGTTTCAGACAAAAGAGGCGCCATCGTTTTGCATCTCTGAGTGAGAACCATAAAGAGTAGAGTCCCAGCCATGCCACAATGCACAGGCAGCACAAATGAGAAATAAAACTCTGCTGTCTCAAACCGCTGAGATTTTGGAGTTGTTTGTTATTATAATCTTACCTATCCTTACTAATACAGTGACCTTGGACAAATACTTAACCTACGTCTGTTTCCTTCTCTACGAAATGGGAATAATTATGGTACCTATGTGAGGATTAGTGTAAGGACTAACCGAGATTATCCTTTTAGCACATGACGTATCCTCAATCAGTGTTAGCTACTATTATTATCATTATTATCCAGAAACATGGGGGCTAAGATATTATACACTTTTAAAACTCCCAAAGTTTACCTCCTTTACACACAGCCTTTTAAAAGAATTTTTTTTCTTATACATCTTTCTAAAATGTATCACATCCTTTTCTACCTTAGAGTTTTTAAGAATTTAAGGTCATCATTATAAATGTCAATTATTATACTGTAATGTGATATAGCTAAGGAGACTTTGAGTTGTGTAGGGCATCTGCTGTGATGTTTTGGGGTTTTGTTTATTTTCATGACAGTTTTGGTTCTCTGTTATTTTTCTGCTGTTCTGACTGCATTTTTGACAAAATTTCTTTTCTAATCCCATTGACTTTCTGATATACCCGTTATCAATCTGCTGCAAAGTTTGGAAGATGTTAAACCAGTTTCATTAGAATTTTATACAACTTAAAAGAAATTAGTCTGAAATAAGTAACCATTAGGTAAGTATACATTGCTATAATATCTTGGAGTAGCTTACATGTCTTTTTAAAAAAGAAAGAATCTCCTATAATCTGTTATTATTGGAAAAGTTTCCACTTCACTGTAGTTGAGAAGCTAAACAAAGTCTGAATGGGACGGTGTTAGTATTCTATCAATTTTGCCATCTACCTGAAGTGTAAGTAGATTAGCATCATTCCTACACTTCCAGCATAAACAAACAAGCCTGGGTGCTTGTGGAGGTTCAGGGACCCACCATTATTCCCTGCTTAGCAAGCTCATTCGGACCCAAAGTTGAATTGGGAAGATATTGCCACCATTCCTGCTGCTTTCAGAAAACAAGGTGGTAAAGTAAGGTGGAAAAAGGGGGTGGGGAAGGAGAGCAGATTTTCCCAAAGCCCTCCTAATGTAAAAGTGGAAATGGAAATCTGTCCTTACCACTTCCAGGTGATATTAGCTTATTCAGGAGTATTGAGGTTACCCAGAATCCCAAGTTTCTCTGCTATCATTATTAATGTGTTGTATGTATTGGGGCATCAAAGAGATAACATAGTTTCTGACCCTCATCTATTTAATGTGACTATGGTGATTATCAGGGCATATGATTTCTGAAAATCAATACAAGGTGATACTTCTGCACATGTATGACATTTGTTTTCTCATTGACATCCATTTCTCCTTCCTCTGTAACAGCCATTGGACTTGCCTCAGGGAGCAAAGCAAAGGTGAGACTAGATGAAGGGATCCTAATTATACTGAACCAATTTAGATCTTGGATGTTCTGTCTCGGAATTTGAATCTTGAGTGACAAAATGACTGAAACCATTGAAATGGAATCATTGCAGCAGCAACACTTGGAAGGAAAAAAAATCCATCTGCTTCTGCAATCTAGATCCCCAGAACTTCCTATTCCTGACCTCCTCCAGGGGTCCTGAGGGTACCTACCTCCCTCCCATAAGTTAATTTTCTACATTAGTCCATTTCTATTGGCTTATAACCAAGAAATTCCTATACAGTAAGTTTTTATGTTTCACAGACAGAATGAACATAAATAGACACTTTAAATGTCATTTAGTTTTAAAATATATTGAACAAGAAGATATATTTATTTAGATCAGAACTTTAATGCTTTTGAGTAAAGACAGTTTCTAAGCTCTTAAGGTGAGAATAACATCAACAATTTCTTGAGCATGTGCTTCTTGCCAAGGACCATGCTAAATGCTTTTTTAAAAAAAAATATGGATGTGGGTATATGTATAATAAATTGTTTTAAAATATATGTGTATAAAATTTTATTTGATGTTTTAATCACTCAATGAATAAGATATTAATATCCCCATTTTTATATACGAAGAAACTAAGGCTGAGAGTGGTTCATTTGGCAAAGTTACACAGCTGGAAAGTGGTAGAGCCAGGACTGATTGGCCTTCAACTGATTGGATGAGGTCCATTCACTTATCAAGGGTAATCTCCTTTATTTAAAGTCAATTAAGTGTATATGTTAACTACGTCTACAAAATACCTTCACAGCAACACCTAGATTACTGTTTGATTAACTAAGTGGGGTTAACTAACCCTCACCAGGTCTCTACCCAGACCTGTACCCAGATCTGATTGACTTAAGTGCCATGATATTCTGCCTCCCATATCAGAATTGATATGATTTTTTTTTTTTTGAGACAGAGTCTCACTCTGTTGCCTGGGCTAGAGTGCCATGGGGTCAGCCTAGCTCACAGCAACCTCAAACTCCTGGGCTCAGGCAATCCTTCTGCCTCAGCCTCTTGGGTAGCTGGGATTACAGGCATGTGCCACCGTGCCTGGCTAATTTTTTCTATATATTTTTAGTTGGCCAATTAATTTCTTTCTATTTTTAGTAGTGATGGAGTCTCGCTTTTGCTCAGGCTGGTTTTGAACTCCTGACCTTGAGCTATCTTCCTGCCACCTAGGCCTCCCAGAATGCTAGGATTACAGGCGTGAGCCACCGCGCCCAGCCAGGTATGATTTTTATTGACTCAATTATAAACTGAGAGATACCAGCTTCAAAATAAGGAATATCCTCTTTTTTTACTAGAGCTCTGAGAGCAAAGCAGAATCAATGCTAATAAAAACAAGCAGCAGATATATAACACATCTCAAAAGTTAACATGGTTGTAAATAGATCAGTCCTCTAGTCCTGTACCTTTGCTACATTTGTTTCACATTCTGTTTTCAAAAGAGAGATATTATTTATATAATATTCAGCATATTATGGGGGTACAAATGTTAAGGTTACGTATATTGCCCTTCCCCCAGCCCCCCTCTAGTCAGAGCTTCAAGCCTGACCATCCTCCAGACGGTGCACATCACACTCATTATGTATGTATATACCCATCCCCTCCTCCCGCTCCCATCTGCCCTACACCTGATAAATGTTATTCCTATGTGTCCACTTAGGTGTTGATCAGTGAAACCAATTTGCTGGTGAGTACATGTGGTGCCTGTCTATCCATTCTTGGGATATTCACTTAGTAGAATGGGTTTCAGCTCTACCCAGGAAAATACAAGGGGTGATATATCACCATTGTTTCTTATAGCTGAATAGTACTCC
>CAUYRT010039787.1:0-52741 GCA_963574885.1 Lepilemur ruficaudatus
GGCCATCTATGATCTGTGTGCTGTGAGAACAGACTACATTGTTGGCATTTAGAGGTGCTTCCTTTATGGAGCTTGTCAGGCCATGACGATGGTGATGAGACTGGTCTAACTATGCTTCTCTGGAATCCAAAGACTTGCTTACCTATTCACCATCTACCTTATGCTCTTCCATGTGCATGCCCACTATCTTCAGTAAACAATGTACATGTAATTAGAGCTACACACCAGTGTTTTCTTTGGAACACTTATTACACTAACCAAGGTCATTTGTAATATTTTTGTTGTTAAATATTTGTTCCATAATCATTATCTTAATGTTCTTTAGGGAAAATCTTGGAAGAGATGCTATCATAACTTTTTCTAATTGCTTTGGAAAGAAAAGCACTTAATTTATTTCTTTTTTTCATCTTCCTTTTGGTGAATAGACTTTAGGGCGGGACAAAGGGCAGACGTTTAGTATAGCGCAGATAACATGCACTCTCCAGTGTGTTTATCATTATGTCCAATGTTCTTCAATGAGTGTCTTATTCCTTGCAGGACAGTTCTTTTTACTCTGACTTCTGTGGTTGTACTTGTCATTACAACTGACTGGATCAGCTGGGACAAACTGAACCGGGGATTTTTGCCCAGTGATGAAGTTTCCAGAGCATTCCTTGCTTCTTTCATCTTGGTCTTTGACCTCCTTATTGTGATGCAGGTAAGTGTCTCTGTATTTCTCTCCTCTCACTGAAGCTGCTGTATATTCTGTTCTCAGTATAGCAAACACCATATAGCAACAGTCTCCATAAAGCTAGAGAAGTGCATAGTTTCCTTTTGCTATTAATGGGGCCTTATTTGTTAATATTTATAGCAATTATACTGGGAGGGAAAGCCAAATGGACTTTTATGAGAGAGACACCAAAAACTTTATTTTATGAACATTGAAAGATGGGCCCCTAGAAAACATACAGCATGTTGGTATTTTCTGCCAAGGCTTGGGGTGGGGGGGAATACAAAAAACAAAACCAAAAAAACCCCTGTCATTTAGTAAATGGAAAGCTGCAGACATGAGGATGATATAAAGCCAGCAAGGCAGGGAAAAGCAATTGTCAAAGCAACTCAGGGTTTTATAGCAGTTGAAATGGAGTGATGTAAAAATGCTCTTTCTGGTTATGGAAATTATCACTTTCTTTCAGTATTCACCAGAGATCAATCCATTTTCATGTAAACAATATTTCTGCCCTGCTTAGCAACAGATTTTTTTGCACAATAGCATCATGCTAACCAGTGTTATTCATGTAATCTTCTGGTGTGAACATTTGGGGTTTTAGGAATACGCCTTTGAATGGGGCAGAAAGAGACATTAGCTATTTCTTGGCACTTTATCTTGCTCATTAAATGTCCATCCATTTGCTAGACATTTTCTTATTGCTTTTGGAAGGCAATTTTGGTTTTTCTCCTCCTGAGGTATTATAAGTCCCCAGAACAAAGGCTACCATTGCTGAAGGGAAAGGAAACTCTATTGTATTTTGAATTTATGTGAGATTTCACGGGATAGCAGATTGCTTTTCTCATTTCTGGAGGCAAAGAGAGGCCTTTATGAGAGATATTCTGTGTTGTCTCAAAAGAGAATAGTAGTTTATTCATTGTTTTTTTATAAATTTGTTAAATAATATATCCTCAGGATTAGGTTTAAGATGGTTCTCAGAATATATTACTGTTTTAATGGATGATATTTTAAAATACATTATAGTTTTTAAAAATTATATGAAGACATAAGATTGAATATTTTATCTCATCTAAAAATTGATGCATTTCTTTTTTATGGGAGATACTTTAGCACAATGGGGAAAGCCTTAGATTTGGGGCCCAGGTTGAGTCCTATGTGCCAGTTTCAGATTTGCCCCTCACTAGATGTAGGGCCTCCTCTGAATATCTATGAAATTGAATTCTTAGCACTTATGCAATAATTTATCACAAATTACTTGTGTAAAGGCCATTTTTATCGTCTTCACCTCCTAATAATATAGTTCTTAATGTAAAATGTCCATTTTGGTCAAGTAGCCTATTGGTACCTCTCTGAACCCATCTTAAAGTCAAAGGTGACAGTAGCCAACTAGACTCTTGTCTCTCTGAATTTGCTTAAATTTATATGTGTGAGAGTATAAATCCCCTGATTGCCCATTACCATCCTCTGCCTTCTACCCTATTTATGTAAGTTTTAAGTATCCTTCCAATAAGTCACAAGAATCAGGGACTTCAAGTGGGAAAATATGACATTGTAATTTAGAGATATTATGAATTCACTGAAAAAGTACTTAATAAAGACAGATGGAAGAAAGGAAGGAAGAGTCATGATTTATATGGGCAGAGTCAGCAGAACTGGAAAGGGAAAGACATTCTAGATGAAAAAATGGCATAAAAATGTAAAGTGTCAGTAAAGTGGTGAAATGCTCAGAGAGTAGCCACAGCAACAATTGACTAAAGATGGAAAGTTTATGCTGGGGAATATATCAGTCTGGGTCAATTTGGCTACGAGTCACAATAACTCTGCCAAGCTAATTTAATCAAAGGGGGGATGTATCACTGCGTTATAAGGATGTCCTACCCAATTGAAGAAGAGGGATACAGTTGCACCAAGGGACACATGAGAACAGGGACCAAAGTGTAACAAGGAATTCAAACCTAGTCTTCATTCTCCATCTCTCATCTTTTTCTTTTCATGTCTGCTTTCTTTCTTTCTTCCTTCCTTTTTATCTTATTGCAAAGCAGCCTTTTTAGTTTTCCAGTCCATATGGAAGAAAATGGCCACTGTCAACATCTCAGAGGGTAACCACCTGTCAGGCCTGATTCCATGTTCCCTGGGAAGGGATAGCAAGGACTGGATTGACCTGTGCCCATCACTGAACTGACCAGCTCAGTGTGGGAGACTGTGGGGGTGGGGCAGTCCCAAAGGAAAGGGGGGAGACGTTGGGTCTCAAAAGCCAAATTAATAGGTGTCTAATATAAAGAGGAGTCAAAAATGAGCCCCCAAATGTAGGTTTCTTAACTCCTTCTTTTCTCTCTCCCCAATGCTAAGTCAACCAGCCAGGCCTATGGATTCATCTTTCTCTATGCCTCTTGTATCCTAATCCTTCCTTCTCATTTCTATGCCACCATTCCAGTCCTGACTCTCCTCTGTTCTATTGTAAAGTAATCTATGGAATCTTCAGCCTCTAGACGTCCCTTGTACCATATGCCCTATCCAGCTTGCCCTCATAACCTTCCAATGAGAAGTGCCATGTTGTACACATCACTTCTCAGCCCCAAATATTATCAGTGACTCCTCCAAGAGCTCTCTGAGTACCCTCCGTGGTCTGGCCCTGGCCCTGTCTTCTCCCAGACTAAAGGGCTTGCTGGGTGGCCCTTGCCCACAGCAAGGGCCAAGATGTTAGGGATCAACTTGTTCCTCTTTAAATTGGGTCTTTCCTGCTCTACTCATCTAGATCCTACGATTGAAGACCATTTCAGTTACCCCCTCATTAAAACCATGTGACAATTTCCTCCTCGGATCTCCTGTAGCATTCTTTGCTACATGCTTTGAACTGCAAATCAACACGTCAGTTTTTCCTGACAACTCTCCATAGCCCTGGAGCTTCCCTAGTGAACTGCCTTACATGGGCAGGGCAGGCCCAGAGTGATAACTGCTTGCTGAGGATAAAGAAGTGCCAGTTTAGCACTGAGTCTCCGGCCAACTGTGTCCCACTTTGTGAGCATGATGTGGATGTTCTGAATTAGTGCATATGGTAAGAGTTAATTTAAGGAAACAGAGCCTCAGAAATCATGTGTAATCAATCAAGTTATATAATACAAACGTTCTAACAAGTCCATAACCAACTAAACTGTGGTCTGATCTGTCCCATATTCACACACTTCAGATGAAAGAAAATTAAAGAAATAGTAAAATTAATCGAAATGGAAGGAGTAGTTTCACTAAAAGGCCTGTCCTCATTAGAATTATTTAAGTGATTTAAAAGCAGTTGACTGTAGGCTTTTCTAATGATAGGAAAATTCCAGTTACTCTCTAGAAAGGTATTGTAATGTTTGATTAAAGAAAAAAAAGAAACCACCAGAATTTGGTACTATTTCTATAAAGATTTTATTTTTAACAAAATTAGTAGGCCAATTCTGAATACGTTTAAAGAAAGTATAATTCTTCATTTTTATGAATATTCATGAGATAGGATTTTTCAACATTTACTGTTTAAACTATTTGTTGTATCACATTTTTCTGTGGTTTTAGTAGTCACTAGGACTAAGACATACACAGATGCCAGCAAAGTGTACCATGAATCACATGAATCACACATACTACAGGACACGAGAAGCAAATCGTAAAGAAAACTTCCTTCTGAGGAAAATCTTACCTTAAATTCTATTTGATATTTGTAATTATGTCATTTGATTTATATATATATATATCCTTTTATTTCATTGAGTAAGTATTGATCTGCAGTATGTCCCACCCACCTACCTTCTCTGTTATGTTAAGGAAAAGACATATCTAGGACATATAAAAGTTAAAAATACATGTTGTACAGTAAGCAAAGAAAAAAAGAGTCATGGGAGTTCACAGAAGAGAGAGATCCATGTAGAGGAGAGTAGAAGGGGAAAGCTTCAAGGAACAGATGAGACTAGATGGGCTGCTACTTTGAAAACATGGAACAATGAACAAGCATGTCTTTCAAGCTGGGAGTAGAATTATAATCATCAAGGTAAAAACTCGGGTTTGTTCCATTAAGTTCAGGAAATATATATTGGTTCATTCCTTGAGCACATCAGATGCACTCAGGACAAAGCATGGTGGAAAAGGAGTTCAAAATCAATGACAGTCCACAGGAGTTTGTGGTTGCATAGAGGAATTTATAATTTAGTAAGAGAAATAGGAGTAAAAAAATGGAGAAATTTTGGAAAGACTGCCTTTATTTAGAAGAATTCTTCAAGTGGAAAGTGGAAACCCTTACCTTTGTCACTTTCTAAATTCACTTCCCCCACCCTCCCAGGATCTAGAGGCATTAGAAGAAAGGAAATTTGTCTTCATAAGAGAAAGAACATTCAGTGCTTTTTTTATGGAACAGGAAGGGAGAAAATAAAAGAGGGAAGAGAGAGAAAGGAGGGAAAGTAGGAGGAAGAAGAGAAGGAAAAGGAAAAGAGTATGAGGAGACAGAAAGATGGATATAAGTGAGGATGAGCTAGGGGGCCAGTAAAATTCTCCAGTGTGGGGTGCGGAGGAGGGCTGGGGTGAAGAACAGGATCAGACAGCAGTGATGACCACAGACTGATGGAGTTATGTCCATTGTGAAGTTGCAACTATTCTTCATCTCTTGCGGATGCGTTATATGACTGGACTCTAGAGGATTGGTGTTGAAGAAGATTAAAAAACTGTTGAATTTTATAACTGGACCAATGAAGTCTAGCACCATGACAGCATCAGTTAAACAAGTGCCCAGAAGGCAAAGGAAGCTATAAGAAGGCATCTTTCTGTTTCTGTGAATTTATAGGTATCTATCAAAAGACTGTGTATTTCCACAAGCTTTGCAATTAGCAAAGCCCCAAGCCAACTATGTTTAGTTATCTAGCTGTCATCTGGATTTTAAAGCAAGGTGGTTAAGTGTATTGACTCTGGAATCAGGCTTTCAATGTTCACATTCTAGCTCTGGCTCTTACTAGCTGTGTGACTTTAAGATTAGTTACTTAATTAACCTGGGCTAATAATAGTATCTACTTCATGGGGTTGGTTATGGTTTAAAATTGCATAGAACTGTGCCTGACACAGAATAAATACTACCAAAATGTTAACTATACTCAGCAGTGAGTGAGAATGCTAACATGGTTGCATGTGAGTTTTAGTACTGTCAAAGGTTGCAGAAGCAGATGAAAGCCACATTACAGAAGAGCTCGAAAAGCTCTCTGAAGTCTTTGGACTTTATCCTAAGGGTAATGATGAGCCAATTAGAGTTCTAAGCCACAAGTGCTAGAAACTAATGGTTATTTTAGAAATTTTACTTCAAAGGTTGAAAAATCAGGTAGAAGGAGGGATACTAGGAGGGAGTCTCATTTGCATGGTAACCATGGCATTTTAGGACCTGACTAGGGTTGTGACAGTAGAAATAAACACAAGAAATGTATTATTTGAAAATGGAAATAACAGGACTTGTTTACGCATATGTTGGAGAGAAGGGAGAGTTCCTCAAGACGACTGTTACAGCATCATTAGCTGTGATTGTTTTCCTTGCCATTTTGTGAGCTCCTTGAAAGAAGAGTCTGGTCTTATTTTTTATATATTCATCGCCTTGTGCAGCACTTTACAGGATCCCTGCAATGTAATACGTACCTTTAAATGTTTGTTAAGTAAAGGGTCTGCTACAAGATTTCAAGCAATGAATTGAAATAATGGTGGAGCTATTGACTGAAGCCAAGAAGTGGAAGAAAATATGTAGTTTGAAAAAGAAGTGTAAGGAGTCTGGATTTAGGCAAATGGAGCTGTCATGATGGCAGGACATCCACGTGTGGAAATGCAGATGGGGACAGAGGAGAAGTTGGCCAGAGGGTACAGAGATCAGTGAAGCAGGTGGAATACATTTTAGGAATCTATTGCACAGCATGGCAATTATAGTTACTAACAATTTATTGTATACTTCAGAAGTGCTAAAAGAGTAGATTTTCAGTGTCTAACCACAAAGGAATAAGTATGTTATGTGATGCATATGGTAATTAGCTTGATTTAATCGTTCTGTGATGTACACACGCAATATATCATAACATCGCATCATACTCTATAAATATATATAATTATTATTTGTCAGTTAAAAATAAGATAAAATTTAAAAAATAAGGAGGAAAAAATGGAAAGTAGGTGATAGAGTCAGCAGAAATGTACCTGTATTTCTCCAAAGATATATATAAATATATGTGTCCATATATGTAATCTTAGATTTATGTGCACCAAATACTCATTTTATAAGATCATACTTCAGTGAAAATGATATAATGCAATGTTATCAATGGTTCATTCTCCTGCTGTTGATAAACATTGTGCCTCTTAAAACATCATATGTTGATTGAGAGAAGCCATCTAGAGGAGAAGCTTTTAAAAAGAAGAAAGGTGCAAGGATCAAGTTTTGGTGCATCCTCATACTATTGACACATCTTTCCAAAACTTCTCTTTCTTGTGATTTATCTACATACCTGCCTATTACCTGCGTTCATACACACCTCCTGTAATGTGTAAGCTCCTCGGGGACAGGAAATGTTTTATCAGTTTTTTTCATTCCTACAGCATGTTTAATGCATTACAGTTTGGCCATAAATATTTTGCTGAACAAAAGAATAAATAAAGGAAATAACATAGCATTATTTCACAAAAGCCAAAGAACAGATGATTTTTCAAGAGGCAAAATGTTTATCAACAGCAAGAGAATGAACCGTCGATAATATTACATTAGGTCATTTTCCCTGAAGTATGATCTTATAGTAATTAAATATATAAATAAAAATCTGAATAAACTGCACCATTAAGTGTAAAAAAGCACTCTTTGGTATAGTCGGAAGGCACTAGGAGAGAAGTGATATTTCCTGAAAAGCAATTCACTGAAAAAATAATTATGAAAATTGCATTCTAAAAACATTTCACTGTGTAACAGTTTTAAAGTGTGTTTGTTTTCTGTTTCGTACATGTTTCTCAGAGTAGGTTGACTAGTTAAAAAATAGACGTGACTCATGGTAGACTTTATTTTAAAATCCCCTTGATCTGATTTCAGTTCTTTTGAGTCCACAGTTGTGGAAAGTGGATTCAGTCATTTTAGAACATAGGGCAGAGTAACAAGCATTAAAATAGTTTTCTGTTTTAATTAAATGGTCATGTGTTTTGACAAGTCGAAGTATATTTTCAGGATAAGTTATTTCAACTGGTTTTGCTTACAGACTACTTAGAAAGAAAAGTTTGTTTAAATGTCTGTCAACTAGACTTAACATGTTCTTGAGCTTTGGGAATATTTTATATAACTTCTTCAAAGTACTTTAAAATCCTTTTTGCACTTGTTTTACATCTTCGTTTTTCTTACCCAAGGGTTACACTCCTATTTCAAAACACGTTAACAGTGACTTCTGTTATCAATCCCAAGTAGTGACATGGAGTAAAGGCCTTATAATGTAAGTGATACCTGGATTAATCATAAATGCCTCCTCCCTTCATGGTATGTGCCTATAGGGTTAAGCTTCAACTTTATTTATTGTCACCATTTTGCCCTTCCCTTATCACTGCTGGTCC
Organism: Lepilemur ruficaudatus; assembly: GCA_963574885.1. Lineage (NCBI taxonomy): Eukaryota > Metazoa > Chordata > Mammalia > Primates > Lepilemuridae > Lepilemur > Lepilemur ruficaudatus. Next base: position 8,288 of record CAUYRT010039787.1, read on the forward strand.
AGTGGGGAGAAAGACTGTTCAAGGAGAATCACAGAGGGGCAGCCCATTCTACTCTTAGCAGTCCTGCAACTGGTCTCCAAATAATAGAAAGACTTAGCCACAGTGAGTCAAGTCCACGCAGCATGGAGAAGTCCAGCCAAAGGGACAGTCTGCATGAGGTCCTGGCAGGTGGCCCATGGTACCAGGGAAATTTGGCAGAAGGTAGTAGGTAAGCTGGAAGCATTGGGTTTATCAGGCAAAAGCTCTGAGGATTCAATCATGGGTACTGGAGTGACAAACACATTCACTTGAAAATGGAACTAATAGTCGGGTTAGCATATGATATAGATCACAGTTTTGAAGCAGGCAGTAAGTTCTGTGAAGGATTATTGTGAACAGAAGAGATCATTTGAGTCTTTATGTGTAATGTGGGAAGAATGTAGAGCTTGAAGGAATTATAAATTTGGTTAAGTAAGTGGAAAATAGAGACATTCATGTTTTATCCCAATTTAAAGTAAAATGTTTCAGTCCCTGAAGTATTTTTTTAAAAGAGCTTGAACATAATTAAAAAACTGGAAAGGTATAAATTCTGTACTATTGCACATGGGCAGTAATTTTTCAAAGCCATACTGAGGTGGCCAGATATAACTCCTTCAAATTTGTATTTTTCTGATGCGTGTGTTTTTTCCTATGATTAGTGTCTGAGCCTAACTTTGAAACAATAATCCAGCCTTAGTCCTCACTCTCATTTTTGTATGTGGATCATGGTTGCCCGTGAAAGACCTGTGTAGCAGTCACTACTTGTCATTGTCCCACTTGCATGTGATAAAAACGTGCAATGTTGAAGGCTGACACATTCAGCCATGTCATTAGGCCCCCAAACAGGGAGTATGGCTGTACTTCAGGTCAGAATCACACAGGTGTTGCTAAATGCAAGCTCTAGTGACAGACATTCATTTTCCCCTGATCAGATGGAACAATCTTTTGTAACTACTTTTACTGGATAATATCATGGATATGAAGTATTCGTATGAGCATTTGAGAATTGCTATGATCTTTTTAAAATACAATGATAAAGCTAAGGAACAAGTTACAAAAAAAAATGTAGGCAATGAGAAATCACATAAACTAGTACAACAGTCCTCTGTAATTCAGTGTTCATTTTAAACTCATGCCTAAAGTAAGAAATGAAGAAGAGCTATTTCTAGACAGACAAGTTCATTTATATCATAAAATTGTGGAATTTTAGAGCAAGAGGAGCATTTAGGATCATTTTTTCACATCTTGAATTTTGTAGCTGAAGCCAAAGGCGGTTCTATAACTTGCCTGAAGTCATAAAATCAGTCAGTAGCAGGGCTCAGAGAACAACCTGGGTCTTCCGAGCCCCAATCCACTACCCTAACAGGTAGTTTCTAAGTCAAGGTTTATTACTTCTGGAGTTGGACATGAAAAGGAGCCTTGGAGAATGTCATCCAACAAGTGGCTCAGTGCCTAGTTCAGTTAGATTAAAGGTGGGGTCCAATACCAGGAGACCATAATGAGAACCCTTCATGTTGAAAATGAGGAACAAGCTACTAAGAAGATCAGAACGGTGCAATGAAAACATGACTGGACTAAAAATAAGACAGGGATAGAGGGAGAGAAGCAGGCAGAAGGAGTAAAAGGCTAGCATTCATTGAGCACTTACTATGCTATGTGCTGGGCACTGTCCTAGATGCTTAGATGTATTTTATTTCATTTAATTTTATAAAACCTTCCTATAATAATAACATTATTATATATAATTTTACAAATAAGCAAAAATGTGAATTTCCCAAGGCACATAGATAGGGTCTGGATTCATCAGAATGAGGATTAAAAAAACAGATCTTTCTGACTCCAAAGCCCATACATTTTTCACACGATGTTGTATTGTTGTGCATATCAAATGAAATAATATACTGTGTGCAGTGTCAATAGCAGAGCTCTTGACAGGTGACAGGAAGCTTAGTGAATGATGGGGACACTCCTGCAACAGACTGATGACCGGCCTGTACTTCTCAGTGGCAGTGTGACCTTGGTTAAGTTAATTCATTACTAGGAATCCATTTTCCCATTTATAGCATAACATTTTTTTTTCCGACCCACATTATGGCATTTTTGTGATGATCAAATAAAAAAAGAACTTGAAGTATGATATTTTTGCATATCAAAATTACATAATCTGGATAGAAAAAATTAACTTCATTGGAAAAAGTTTTAGAATTATTCTTTGCATTACAGTTGATCATTCAGATTTCCTTTGGTTTTATCTAAGGAAAACTGTAATAAAGTGATTATAGATACAGAATTTACAGTCTAAGAAACAGTGCATGTATAGCCATACTCTGCAGATGGAAGTGTACACTACGGGAGTGATTCTCACTGTTACTTGATCATAAGAATTGCCAGAACCTTTACATAGACGTGCGTTCTCTGGATACAGAAGATCTCCGGGAGTATCTGGGGTAGTAAGTGTGCAGTGGTGCCTGGGAATATGTTCATTACAGCTTACAGGTGATTCTTGTGACCACAGTTACCTGCGTAAGAATCACCTGGGTACCACTTAACAATGCAGACTCTTGGGTCTTCCTCTTACATCTAGTAGTGTAAGAATCACTAGGGGATTTGGCCTGGAAATATGAGTTTTTCATTAGCCCAATCGTGATTTCTCTTAAACTCAGTGCTCTCAGGTAACACTGGTGGAAGAAGTGAATGTTTGCTGTTGCTTTGATTCAGATGGCCGTATGGAATAGAACCCCATGAAAATTCCAAACTGCCAGATGGTACTCTCAATTTATTGCATTTGGTGAAGTTCAGGGAATTGTTCAGAATTTTGCATGTCTCCTATAAAACTACATTGTTTCTGTGGCACTTATTGTGAAAAGCTGAAAAAATAAAACAAAATATGTACCCAGTATATATTTTTCCAATTTTTGATGAAAATGCTTTAAACACACACATCTCCCTTTGCTGAAGATGGTATTTATGCCTTAGATGATAGCCATTTAGTCAGTCTTTGTTTGATTTCAATAGCTGTGTACATTTATTTGGCAACATGAATAAGATCTAAAGTATACGAATAGCATGAAACCAAAAAGGTATATATATTTTTTCAGTTTTATAACTAAGTAACTTTATACACAAAAATACTCATGTAGGAAAAAAGAAAGAAAAGCAGTTATTTATAATCCCTTTCATCCCTTCCTGGGCCTTCTAAAGAGGGTGGATGCCAAGGAAGATCCTTTGTTCTACTGAATAGGGTGGTGAGTATGGATCAAAGTGGAGGCGCTCGGGGACCTAGACGGCTGTTCCTGCCTGTGCAGTAAAACAGGAGGATCCAGAAGGCTGAGAGGAGTTGTTGTGGGAAAAGAAAGAAAGAAGATGTAGAGGGGAGAACTGCCACAGCTAATAGAACTTGGGGCCGGGAGATTTTTCAGAGAAGTTTTGCTCTATCATACACAATCTTACATCCTACTTCCAGCTTTCCTATCATACACAATCTTACATCTTACTTCCAGCTTTCCAAGAAAATTTCAGTTAAAAAAGTCTCCAATTCTTTTGGCATTGTTTTCCCCCCAGTTTCATCCTTGCCTTTAGATTCAAGATGGGCTTCTGGGCAAGAGTCAGGGGAAGGACACAGTCGTGGAAGCCAAGGCACATTCTGATGACACAGATATGAAAAGGAGTGGGTCCTGACGTGGAATGAGTGAGTGCAGAAAGGTCTGGTGGGTGCATTCACTTTATCTTATGACTGCTGCTTGAGTCAATATTTGAAGTTGTTTTCTCTTTAGTTTTCATGAAAGTGACTCTTTTTTCTTGGCTCAAAGCCAAGCCATGTCTCTTTTTTCAATACAGTTTGTCAAATCCCCTTCTCTAACTGCCCCCTAAACATCCTCTGTAGTTCTGCCCTGGGTTCCCTTATCTTCTCATCCCAGTTGTGTTTTTTTTTTTTCCAGGCAGTTCAATCTATAGCCATGGCTTCAAGTCCTGCCAATAGGCTGGTCTTTCTCAAATCTTCCTCAAGTCCTAATGCCTCTGCCAAATTTTATACCTAGCTATCCACCTGCCAGCCAGCTCTAGCCACCTAGATGTTTCATGTGCATCTCAGGATCATCAGTCCCTCAAACTGGTATCCATCCAGTCTCTAAGCCAAATACCAAACAACCCGGAAATCCAAAATTTCTCCTTCTTACTTATCTTCCAGCCAGTCACCATGCCTATACATTCTTCTTGCTAAATATCAGTTGAATCTGTCCCTCCTTTAAACCTTCATGACCTATACCTTAGTTTGGGTTACCAAACTTATACTAATATAATATGATGAACTTTCACTTATATTAGTATAATATCCTTTCTATTCTTTTGATCTTACCTGATTTCTCCAACGTATTCTTCTTAACATAAAAATCTGATCCTCAAAATTCTTCAAATAAAAATTCCTTTGCATGTCATACAGGGCATTTTATCATCTAGCCTATGCCTGGCTGCTGGCCTTCACTTCCTGGCCATCACCATCAACTTTCTTCTCCTACCCACCCTTGACATTTTATGCTCTGTTAATTGTGAAATACTTGTTGGCTACTAGTCATGCTTTTTTTTTTTTTATGGTACAGGCTTTTGCCCATGTAATAAAAGGGCCTCTTCCCAATGTGCACGCTTGGCTGCCCTCAGCCATCTTTCAACCCTCAGCTTCCTTGCTGTTCTCTCTGTGAGGGCTCACCTGCTTCTCTCAGATAAACTTCAGTGCTTCGTTTCTTATACGTCCATGGCAATTTCTAGATATTTCAATTATAGTTATTTCACTGTTGCATTGAATTTGTTTGCATGTATATAACTGTCTTACTAAAAATTTGTGAGAATTATGTAGAATACTTCGCATGAAACACAGAGAATATTCAACAGATGTTGGTTAAACTTAGACCAGCCACCTACCTACTTACCTGGCAGGTCACTGGGACTCAATACTCACCTTTTAAATGAAAGATTTTAGAATATTGTCAACAGGGAGCAATTTTGTTTTTTCATTTTTTTAGAGTTTGGGATCATGTACTTTTTATGAGCTACTTTTTATAAATTTTCTATGTGAGAATCCTATTTGAATTGATCAGAAACTGAAAAGCTTGTTCTCACAGGGCTTATATAGGTCTATCAATATTAGACAATGTCTGCAATAAATTTAGTGTAGGCTCTAGAAGTGTTTATGATCTAATTCAATTTTCTTCGTATTTTGCAAAACATAACCATCAGAGACCCAGAGCAGATGCTTTTCTCTGACTCTTCCATGCATCCCTGAGCCAGATTCTGTTCAGACAAATTCTCTTAATTGAAATTGGTGTCCTCCACAAGTGCCACTGGCATACCTCTTAGAGACAGCAGTAAAAGAGGTTACAAGAGTGGCAAAACGTGGGTGTATGATTGCTCCTCCTGTATCCTGAAGCAAGCTAGGAAAATTCTGGATGCAAAGTCATCAGGAAAAGATTCTAAGTATGGCAGACCCTGAGCACAGTGTGTTCAACATTTAAATGTTTTCAATTTACCTTAAATCTAACAATCTTTTCCTTTGTGATTGCTGCTTTGCATGTTATGCCGTGGTCACTGTGTTTCAAAAGAGACACTGAAAAACTGGAAAGCACATCCAAAGGCCAAGAATCAGGATGTTAAAAGACCCAGAGAGAATGACAGAGGAAATGGGGGTGTTTAGCTTGAAGTGTGGACTTGGGGGAGGAGCAAGCTAGCTATAATCATGTATTTCAGGGACTGGCTAGTGGAAGAGAGAATGTAGCTATTCTGCATCCAAAAATCATATTAAGAGCAGTGTGTTGCATCAAATTGATCTTCCACTGTGAGTTTTCCTTTATAAAACAGCTCTGATCATGTCACTTCCCTATTTGGAATACTTCTGTGGCTCTTTGTTGCCATTGACACTGAGACTACTCAGTGTCCTATGAGGTCCTTCACAATTCAAGCCTCATCGGGCAACCTCACCACATTACTCACCCAATGTGCTGCCCAAACAGATGGTTTGATGTTTCTCAACAGGTTCAGGCATCTTCTCCTCTTCTCAACTTTCAGAGTTTCATGAGCTGTCTGATCTACTAAAGTCTTTTTCTCTCTAACCAGAGCCATTTGTCAGGTTCCAGTCAAAACAGAGGTCCTGGGAGTCATCTTTTCTCATGATCCTGTCATAACATAGCCAGTGTTATGTTACCTTATCCAGAAGATACGTCATTGAAAAACCTGGCAATGTATTTATATTTGTATGTACCTACATAGATTTATATGTATTTAATATTTGTTAGCTGTGGTCAAGGTACTGGGGCTACAAAGATACATAAAATACATACCCTCTCTTCTAATATCCTTGCTATCCCAAAAAAGGGTGAAAATATAATGGGAAAGATTAGTGAATATTTAAAAATTGAAGAGGGGATCACAACTATATGTCACACTTCAGCTGTTATTGAATTTTGAGTGAATTTATATACATTCAGACATAAAACTATTCTCAGTAACATAGTGTTTAGGAGGACAAATAAAAAGAAAAAAATTAAACTTGTTTGAGATGTATAGCAGGACTGTGTTTAGATCGAAATGCATAATTTTTTCCAGGATGATTAAGTAGAAGATGTGTATGCTTCCGTTGAAAATTTGATTGGTGTTGTACAGTATGTTAACTAAAGGACATGCTCATTTTTACTTGCTTAGGAATCCTGATAGTGTTCAATAAAGCGCCTGCATGTTTTGCATAACAAAAGAGAATGTGCACAGTTAATCACGGAATGTCTTGGGATAATGAGCATGTTATATATTTCAACATCTGTTATATTTATATTTCAACGTGGCCATTAATGGATAATTTTTCCCTTCCGCTGTATAGAAGAAGACTTTTTTGTTGTTATTTTTACATATCAATTTGAAGAAGGAGCTGTAGTTTTTCTAGCAGCCAATTACTCAAGTGTATTGCATTTGGACTCAGTTCTTTCGGTTATCAGTGTGCTCTGCAGCTCAAGTTCTGAGTCAGAATTGCCAGAATTGCCAAGGTCAGAAGCCTCCAATATTTTAATTCCATATCTCCACACTTGCAGAGCTGGCTAGTGAGCTGTCATGGAATGTCCATTAAAGAAAATGCATCCCGCCACATTACACACAGCAAGTTTAACGGCCAGACCCAGGCTTGAACTTCTGTGACAGATTACGAATGTGTTTTTCTCTGTGGAGCAGTGAGCCAGTTAAGTAATTTCTAAATAGTAGACTTGTCAACCAAATGCGGTTTGATGTTATCTCTAGTTGATCAAAAACCCTAGCTTTTTCTCAAGTTGATTAATGACCCTTTTATTCTCTCACTATAGAACATCTTGAGAGTTGATACTAATTGTATTAGTGATGGCTGATTTGCTTTGGAAGTTCTAAAACAGTGTATAAACCACTAGACTGTGAACTCCCTGAAGGCATAGCCATCGTATTTATCTTAGTATCGCCACCGTTTGGCCAGTGTGTTACATTAAGCATTTCCGAATGTGCACTGAGTTGATTTAACTGTATTTGCCATGGATGATAAAAACTCCCAAGAATTTCACCACTATTAACACTCTCAGTTCTATTTAGGGTATGAAGCTTTACAGAGACAGTGCATTTTATTCTGCCTGTGAGTAAATAACTCTACAAGAAAACTATTAGCTCTTACAGCTCCTTCATTCAGCTACTTTTGGAAAATTAGTGTCACAGACCAGCCGCAGCAGCAAATTCTGGCCAGACAAAGCAAATGTTACAACCAGTGTCATAATGTATAACTAATGGATATCTTTGGCTGGAATTTAGATTTATTGTTTTCAAATTTAAAATTTCTCACACCTTAAATTTTTTATGCCACTTGTTTGCTTCTACAGAATTCTGGAATCTTCCTGCAGCAGAAAGATCTTCTCATTACCAGGGAGGTCAGAGGCCATTAGAAAACCCAATGTAATGAGGAAAAGGCAATATTCTGAATAGTTGTTACAGGATAAATTATATAAATAAAATCTCCTGGTATATCAGTGACTCTTGAAATCAGAATAGGATGCTTCATAAATTTAGGGACCTGATATAATGCCAGAAATAAGAAAACATATCTTAATAGCCCAAGACACAAGTTATATTTTTCAGAGCTCTAACTTTCACAGAGATGCTGCAGAGGCCACAGAAGGGACAGGCAGAGACCACAAAAGGAACAGTGGGTGGGAGAAGGACTACCGGCCTCAAGTGGAACACCTTTAATTTTATTGCACATTCCCATAAAATATCTCTCGGGGTTTCACTGTGACAAATATTTTGACTACCACAGCTTTCGAACAGTGGCACGAATACAATGCATAATTACATAGGAGGAAGTGTGAGGGCTCTGAATAATCAAACTACAAGCATACAGAATACAGGCTTAAATTTGTCTTAAGGACAAGGTCCTTAACCTTGTCAGGAAACAGGAAATCAAGTTTTCAGAGTTTAGACCATGAGAAAAAGAGGAGAGAAACTCATGATAGGTAGGATCCATAACTTTTTTTTAATTGTGGCAAAATAAACACAATATACATTTACCATTTTAATCATTTGCAAGTACACGGTGCAGAGCCAATAAGTACATTCCCATTGTTGTACAACTGACAAAGACACTCTGCTTGACCAAACTGTAGTCAGGCTCCTCTGAGCCCTCTTCTCCCCTAGGCCTTATCCTTGGGCCTTGCTCTCAAGCCTGCCTAACCCAGTTGCAGCAAAAATCCTGCTAAATCGGCATATAGAGAGTCCCTACCCCTGATATCCGATCACTCTGGCCTGCCTTCAGTGAGAATCCTGTCAAGTTGGTTTAGCAAGAATTCCCCAACCCTTGATGTCTCCTCTTAGTAATTTTCTATCCACCAAACTCTACCCCCACCCTCACTGTGCTCCTTGGTTATAAATCCCCAGCTGACTTTACTGCATTTGGAGTTGAACCCAATCTCTCTCCCCTGTTGTGATAGTCTTAACACCTATGGCAATAGTTCTGAATAAAGTTTTCCTTACCATTCTAAGTGTCAGAATAATTTTTTTCTTTAACACAACTGTCACCTCACCATACATCTCCAGAACTTTTTCATCTTGCAGCACTGACTCTCTGTATCCATTAAACAATAACTCTCCATTCCTCTTCCCCCCAGTGCCTAGCAACCACCACTCCATTTTTTGTCTTAATGAATTTGACTATTCTAGGTACCTCATTACAAGTGGCCTAATATAGTATTTATCCCTTTGTGACTGCCGTATTTCACTTAGCATAATGGTTTCAAGGGTCGTTCATGTTGTAGCATGTGTCAGAATTTTCTTTTTTAAAAACTCACTAATATTCCACTGTATGTGTATACCATATTTTGTTTATCCATTGATCTGTCCCTGGACACTTTGGATTGCTTGTACCTTTGGCTGTTGTGAATAGTGCTGCTATGAACATGGATGTACAAAAGTCTGTTCAAGTTCCTGCTTTCAATTATTTTGGGTATATACTCAGAGTGGAATTGCAGAATCATATGGTAATTCTATTTTTAATTTTTGAGGAGTTGCCATACTGTTTTTTGTAGCATCTGTTCCATTTTCCATCCCCACAATCAATGCACAGGGTTCCAGTTTCTTCACATCCTTGCCAGCACTGTTATTTTTTGGTATCTTTGGATAACAGCCATCTTAATGGGTGTGAAATGGTATCTCATTATGGTTTTGATTTGCATTCTCTAAGGATGAATGATTTTTTTTTCTTTAAAATTATGAACTTTTTATAACAGTTAAAAGAAAACCTTTGTTTCTAACTAAGTTATTTGGAGCTGTGCCTCCTAATAATCCTAGGAGCTTTATAACCTCCTAAATTCCTGCGCTGTAAGGCAGCTCTGTCCAGTGGAAATACATTTTGAATCACATGTGTAATTTTAAGTATTTTAGTAGCCACATTGAAAAAAAGAAACATTAATTTTAATAATATATTTTATTTAACCCAATATGTTCAAAACAGCGTTATTTAACCTGTCATCAATGTAAAATTTACTAATGAGATAATTTGCATACTTTTTTCATACTAAGTTGTTAATGCACATTTTATGCTTATAGCATATCTCATTTCTGACCATCCACCTTTCAGGTGCTCAGTGGCCACAAGTGGCTAGTGATTACCATATCCGCGGTCCCCAACCTTTTTGGCACCAGGGATCAGTTTCATGGAAGATAATTTTTCCATGGATAGAGGGACGGGGTGGGAGTGGGGTCAGGGTGGGGGAGGAGGCGGAGCTCAGGCAGTGATGCCAGCAATGGGGAGTGGCTGTAAGTATGGAAATACACTTGCCCTCCAACCAACCTCCCGCTGTGCAGCCCCCAGTTTCCTAAGTTTCATGGAAGACAATTTTTCCACTGACAGGGGTCGGGGTGGGGGTTGTGGAGTGGGGGAGCTGCAGGAGCTCTGCGGCTCCATCCCTAACAGGTTACTGACCGATACCGGTCCACAGCCTGGGGGTTGGGCACCACAGGAGTAGGTCTAAGATCTTGGTTTTAATTATTCGTTGATGCCATGAGAAATTCTAAAGCAACCAATTATCATATGTGATTTACCGAAATACTATGTACATGGGCAGCTTGTGCATAGATGAGGACATGTTTCCACCTCACCACGATCCACACGCTGACCATATGTACACACTCTTACCATGGCAGGAAGCTCCTTCTGGACAGCAGCAGCAATGGGGTCTCACTGCTTTGTTACATTACTGGAAAGTAATGGTACTGTTCTATACTATTTTCTATTTTGTAAAAAAAACTTACAGTATTTCTGCTAAACTACAAGTTGAAAAACATTGTTCAGTAGTCTGGAAACCTAACCGTAGATACTTTGATTCCCCAGTAACCATATGGAAACAAAGGTTAGAATCACAACATTTATGAATTGGTCAATTTCTGTGGAGGTGACCACTTCAATATTTTTAGGGCCCAAATAAAGGCTTTTAATTCAGCTCTAATATTTCTCCTAGTGGGATACTTTTAAAAAAATTCTTTTTTTCCTCCTTTTTTTAGCATAGGTGAGCCACATAAGTGGTACCATTCAAACTCTTTGTTCTTTTAAGTAATTTTTAAGTTAACACACTATAAAGTAAATAAAGCACCATGGGTGCCAAATCAGAAATTGTCACATGGCAGATTAGATCTTCTGAGATCTTTTTCAGCTTTAGTAACAGTGGTGTTTGATAAGCCAAGACTCATCTGTGGGGCCAGACCACTACTGATAACTGTTAAGTGTAAGCACGTGCCAGTGCTTCTCGGGCTTGTATATTTGTTTCCTCTGTGTACAACCGTCATGCCAAAGAGTTAAAGAGCTTTTAAACAATTAAGAAGGAACCGCTTGTCAGCTTAAGCTTCAATGTTGACAGTTTAGATCTCAGGGTAATTGTTCATGAATTAATGATGAAGTGAAGTTCATTGAAATTTAATGGGCAATATTGACTATCTTTCCAAGCTTCCTGTAGAATTTAACAATTTTTTTTTTTGTTTATTGTTCAAAGTGTCAGATACCTTTTCTTTTTCACGGTTTTTTCTCTTGCATCTAGAGATGCAAGAGTCCCTGGGGACTGGATCTGTGCCTGTCACTGTTGAGTACCCAGAGCACCCAACTCCACAGCAGTACTCGGGGACACTTGCTGATCCACTCACGGAAGAAGAAAAGTTTAATCCTTGTCACCTGAGGCACATAGGTTTTACCAATACTGCCAATTTAACTCATTAAGATAAGATTTATTAATAATTATGTATGAGTGCCTACCAAGCATCAACTCTGTGCTAGAGGCATCACACTTATTAAGCAATTTGTCACATAAATCGGGCACATTTAGATGGGACAGCCACTTTTCTGTTATAGGTGTTTAAACTGAGTCTCAGAGAAGACACATCCTGACTGCACCATTTACCAGCCCTGGCACACTGGCTCTGTTATTTAACTTCTCTGAGCTTCACTTTCCTTTATCTATAGAATGGGAGCACTAAAGCTAAATGTTGCTGTAAGAAATAATCACATAGTTTTATTTTAATAGCATTTCTTCTTCTCTTCACTTTGCAGGAATGGAATTAAGTTTGTGCAAAGCATTTCACTTCTTTCTAGAAGGTGAAAAAATATCTCCTCACTTAGAATAATGAAGCTGGTTTCTGCCTGGGTAATGCCAGATTGCTCTGTATCAGACAAAGAATTGGGCCAAAAGAAAAGAAAACCAAATGGGCTTATTTAAGGCTACCTTTGAATATTTTATAATCATATGACCACTGATAAAATTGTTCTGGATCCATGTTGTAATCCAAGTTAAAAGTTATAACCATGGCATAAATAATGTTTAAGTTCTCAAGCACCGTGAGCATAATCCTATGAAATTTTTTTAGGCAGAGCCAGCTTCCAGCTAAGGGCTTATAAAAACAAAATTAAACAAACAAACTACTACACACACACACACACACACACACACACACACACACACAGAAATGCTTGACTAGAAATAAAATATCCTAAATTAAATATTAGTATTTCTATAGCAAGTACAATTTTATATTTGTGTGTATACAGTTTTAACTAATACTAGAGGATTGAAAATATCCAGAACTTTAAAACATCTTTTACTTTAAAATAATTTTATATAAAAGCTATACCTAATCAGTTGTAGCTGATACCAAGAGATTTAAAGTATCTTTGGACATTGACAGTTCTTTAACACATTATATATTTTTATTACAATTTGATAAGAAATATATGATTGTTGAAGAGTGTTTCTTAATATTTCAAAACTGATAAATCACAATTGTCAAAACTGCCCAGAAACTGTGCACATCTCTTACCAATTTGAGACTGCATTGTTCTTACATGAAATGGCATTGATGAAACACTCCCAAGTTTTTTGGTTCAGACTGCATGGTGGGAAAAAAGTGTCATTTATTTGATAAGTGCCTATGAAAACCAACAATATGCCAGGTTATAGGCATAAAATGTGGTGGATAAAAATGGCACTTCCCTTTTGGGGCCTGGAATCTCATGGCAAAAATGGGTATTAATCAATGAATCATAGGAATAAATATATAAGTACAAGCTGTGATTATTTCTGTTATGGAGAGGTACAGAGAGATAGAAAAAAACACTAAAAAGGGGAGACCTGGCAAGGTCTGGGGAACCTGCTTGGAGATCACATCTCTGACTGGTCAAGCCAGTGAAGATAGTCATGCAGGGAAAGAACATGGACTTTCAGTGGATGTGAGCTTGAGTTTCAAATCTATCTATGGTATCCCGAGGTAAGATGCTCAACCTCTCTGAAAACTCTGTTCTCTCATTTATAAAATGATTTGTTGTAGTCACTTCAATAAAATTCTTGAAGACTGTAAAACAGATTGATTGGTGGCTGGCACTTGGTGTGCACTTAGTAAACAATAATGCCCCTTCTCTCCATTGCTCCTTTGATGATGAACTTTTGCCTAATGCCTAAAGAGACTGTATTCTTCTTCTTAAGTATTATTTCAATATCTATTCAGGTCAAAGACTGTCAAGACAAATAATTATAAAATTGTATCTGCTGTGGAAATACAGATAACCAATTTAGAGCATTTTATTTCAAATCACATGTTTGACTGTAAATGTAATAAAGGGAGTGGATTCATTGACTTTAGGAAAATGCCATGCATCATGCATATCATTGGCTTAGCCAAGTCAAGTCATATGACTTAATGGAAAAGCTACTGAACCAAGAGAAGTACATGATTGTCATTGAAGCTAATGAAAAGGCATGGTGCAGCTTCGGGCCTCAGGTGAACCCTATAATCCCCTTAGCTCAATCATCTTGGGAAGCTGAACATTGGGGTTGGAGCCCATCTCACCTAGTTGATGCCTATTCTTTCTGAGATTCTTAGCTTAAGAGTCACCTCCTCTGAGAAACCTGCCTTGACTGCCTAAGTTTGGGTTATGTGTCACCCCTCTCGGCTCCCCTAAGGAGGGATCTTGCAACTCTTTACTGAATTTCTGCACAGGACAGAATTCTCTACTGCACTGTGCTATCCAGGAGGGGTGGAATAGTGCCCATATCACTCCTCAGCTCTTAGCATAGTGCCTTAGACATTTACAATGTACTGTATTTGATGCATGATTGAAGACAGAAAAAAAAATAATCAGTTGTAAGCTCAGCACTACAAAAATTTTCTGAAAAAGTATATAAAATGGCCTTTCACTGTAAGGAGATTATAATTTAATAATTTAAAACACAAACACACAAAAAAAATCAGGCAACATAAGTGGGGCATCATAACCCGAGGTATACTCGATAAGTTCTTCACTGGCTCCAGGGATTGCCATGGAAAATTTTGGATTTTGAAGACTGGAAGAGAATTTACTAAGTGAAAAAGGGAACAGATTTGGCTCACTGGGAGCACCATGAGTGAGATATGGAACAACATGGTGATGGGCTAGAAAAGAGCATCAGAGTCCAAGGTGAAACTAACGCTGAACAGGTGGCCTGAAGTCAGGTTATGGAGGACTTTAAAATCCACAGGAGTGTAAACTGTAGGATTAGAAATGTGGAGCCATTGGTGGCTTTGAGCATGAACCTGACATGCTCAGAATAAAGTTTCTAGATATTTAGTTTATATTTTAGCAAGTGAAGAAAATCTAATTCTATGAATAGAATCATTTCAAAATAATACTTTCAATAGTGCTTCAAAATTTCTAACTCGCTCTCATTTCTTTTATTTCATTGGTCATCATAGCAGTTCAACTAGGTAAGGTAGTATTTGTATCTATTTAACAGAGGAAGAAGTACGTGCTCAGAGAGGATAAGTAATAACTAGGGCCATCTAGTTAATTAATGGCAAAACTACGATTAGAAGAAAAACATCCTGAATTTTAAATCTCTATCATTAAAGTTAAAATTAAAATTTATGTAATGGTAATTACTATATAGTTCAGATTTTCATGTATGTTGTCTGAAAACATTTTATAAAAATAAAAATTAAAACATAAAAGCATTATTACATAATCTTGGAAAAAAAGTGTGGAGATTTTTGCTGGTGAGGTTTTTTGCCTTTAGGTTAATAATATATGCATGTTTGTAAATCCATACAATAGCATTGAAGAGAATCAGGCAAATTTTGCTGGATTAACCTAAATTTATAATATTCAAGTGTCATAATACTCAAACAGTTATATGCATTAATTAGTTGATATATCAGCAATCAGAAACAATTCTTGCCACAAAAACTACATACATCACAGTCTAAAGGGGAAAATTGTTTAACTATAAAAAAACAAAATAAGAAATTGGGATTTATTGCAAAGGCTGTTATTTTTTTGTAAAAGAGACATGATACATAGTCTATAAATAGAGCCAATTTAGGACATGGCAAGCAATGTGTTTAACTTTTAATTTCCTGAGTGCTATTAGTTGGTTCATATTTCTTGGCCACATAATAATAAATCAGATCATTTATTGCAAAATGCTTTGAGAGTAGGCTGTGTAGTGTTTAAGAGGACTGTGTTTAAGAAGACAGATTTTAGGGTTTGATTTGCTGGATGCAAACCCTGGTCCCTGCATTTACTAACCCTGTGATCTTATACAAGTTTCTTAGCCTTTGTAAGTCTTCTGGTCTTTATCTGTAAAGTGAAGATACTAATTCTGTAAATTTTATCTATGATTGTTTTTAAAATAGGGAAGAATAAAGAAATGGGCTAACGGTAAGTAATAAAAAATTTTCATGCCAGCAAAACTACCATTTTGCACCTATTTCATGCATAGATACGTACACACATATATTTCCTATTTGCCGTGAATTACTAATTTGTATTCTAGAGCATGCCTAACCCATTCAGTTTTCTAACTCTTCACTGTGGAAGTGTCAGCATTAGATTTGCAGGAAAATGGAAAGCAAGCTTTTATGACATTTTATTGACTTTTAGTGATCTATGGTAATTAATGAAGCTTTATGGGAATCCAGAAACAAATAATTCCTGGATTCCTGGTTTTATGTTTTAGAGAAATCCATTAGGCATTGGAAAAATGCCTGAAGATTGCATTTAAAAGCTTTTTTATGTTTTTTTTTCTGAAATAAGGCATATATGTAAAACATAGTGTCATAGAGTAAGTACTTTATGAATGATTCTGTCTAGATTTTTCTTCCTTGCCCTTCCCCCCTCTCATGCTGCACTCATCTGTTACAAAATTATTCATTTAACATGATGTGAGTAAACTTTATCAACCAGGCCCACTGTGGGCTAGAGCCATTCCTAAATAAATAAATAATAACAATAATTGAAGCTGCTGACAAGGGTAGTATTGTGGTGTCACACATGTAAAAAGTAAGACTGATCTTCTAAAATATTGTTTAAACACAGTATCTTCAGTAGTACCTTCTATCCCTTTCTGCTGTGTGTAATATTCGTTTGCAGCTGTAGAAGCTTATGGAAGGTACCTATCTTCAGCCATTTGTGGTGTTATAGCAAAATACCTGAGACTGGGTAATTTTTAAGAACATAAAGTTAATATTTTGCAGAGTTCTGAAGGGTGGGAAGTTCAAGATCAAGACACTGGCAATTTCCGTGTCTGCTGAGGGCTGCTCTCTGCTTCCAAGGTGGTGCCTTGCTGCATCCTCCAGAAGGGTTGAAGCCTGTGTTCTCACATGGCAGAAGGACAGAAGAGGCAAACCGGCCATAATCCATTTCTGAGAGCTTCGCCCTTATGCCTTTATGACTTAATCACCTCCTAAAGACCTCGTCTCTTAATACTATCATATTGGCGATTAACTTTTCAACATTAGGGCTGGGCTCTGTGGCTCATGCCTGTAATCCTAGCACTCTGGGAGGCCAAGGCAGGAGGATTGCTTGAGCTCGGCTAGTTTGACGCTAGCCTGAGCAAGAGTGTGACCCCCATCTCTACCAAAAAGAAAAGAGGGGGAAAAAAACCACTATGGCGTTGTGCACGTGCTACCTGGGAGGCTGAGGCAGGCAGATCACTTAGAGCCCGGAAGTTGGAGACTGCAGTGAGCTACAGTAATGACGCCACTGCACTCTACCCAGGGGGACTGAGTGAGACTCTGTCAACCAAACAAACAAGGCAACTGAGCACCCCTCCTCAGAACCCCTCACCCCTTTATAACAAAATTTTTAAAAAATTATAAAGTTTTCAACGTAAGAATTTTGGAAGACACATGCAGACCATAGTGGCACCTGGTGGCACTGGTCGGGTAAGAATGTCTCACAGCTGCTCTGAGGGAGAAAGATATCCAAAGAGATGAACAGGTGATCCTGCTTTCGGTGACTCATGCCCTTGACCCTTCAGGGTCAACCTCTGCTATAGACGGACAATCTAACTCCATATTTCCAAAGGGCTAAATCATATAGCTGTCTGAAAATAAAAAATAAATGAATTTTGTACCTTCTGATTGAGATGAGGATGACCAACCTTGCAAGAGATCCTTGGGAGTTAGTGTGGCAGCAGACAGGCCATTTTCACACACACATTTTCACATCAAAATCCATCTCATTTACAATGGTCCAAAGTATCTTGACATTAATTCCATTAGGACTGTAGACTAGTTTAAAAACATAGAAATCAAGTGCTCATGAAGAAAAGGGTAACCTGACAGTGTTTCTTTCCTTTGCAAACCACAGGACAGAGAGAGCAGCAGTGAATGACTAAAAACCACTGACCTGCGGTGGGAAAATGCTAAGCAATGGTTAAAGGAAAAGGAAAAGCACAATTCTGATTTCAATGGATTATACAGGCTTTATATTAGAGCTAAAGCCTGCAGAATCTTGTTTTAAAATATTTTTATAAGAAGTATTTTTAAAAGTTCATTAAAACAGAATTATTTTTAAAAACAGATGTTGACCCTCTAGGCAACTGATGAATTATTTGAGAAATTTAGCACAATATACAGATTTAAATTCAGGTAAAGAAATATGGCATGAATTTGAGTATAATTTGGTTGATTTGGAACTTATTGAAGATTATACCTTAAAAATGCTAATTAATAAATGCATGTCAGTCTATAAAGTGAGTTCTAAAGGTTTATAGCAGGCCTCTGTTTTTAGTCCTGTCCTGTTGAACTTTTTATTTTTAAATAAATTATATAAATTTGTATTCTGGTCAAATTTACAAATAAAACATAGCTGGAAGGTATAGGCAATATATTGGATTACAAAATTCTAGGCCAAATCTAGGAAGATACAGTTCAACAGAAGTGAAGTGTGGGTTCAATCTTTTACACACACACACACACACACACACACACACACACACACACACACACACAAAGGATGGTAGAAAACAGGCTTAAAAGTAATACATGTAAAACATTTTATAAATAGTGGATTTCCATTATAAAGTTGCCATCACAGTGGGAAATCAAGGTAAACAAGGGGGGGTACTCATAAAATTAGAAATGAGAAGGATAAATATCCATGAATATGGGTGAAAGTAGAGGAATAATTACAAAAATATTTCAAAAGGGTCATGCAAATACATTTTTACTCATGCAAATTCAAAAACCAGCACCATGCTTAATGGTGAAATATTAGAATTGTCAGTATATTTTGTTTAAAGTTAGGAACAAGATAAGGATGTTCTATCAGTTAGAATTCGTTGCAGATAATAGAACCAATCTAACTAGTTTAAGTAAAAAGGGTCGATTATGAAATTATTGGAAAAGTTAGTGGAGCAAGCTCTGGCCTTAGCTTCCAGGTTTGTCTCCTAGAACACTAGGCTAGAACTGGTCTTCTGAGAGAGCTGCTGCCTCTGCTGTGATTATGAAGCCAGGGAATATGGCAGTCACTGCCCGGCTGTTGGTTCCATGACCACACCATCTCA
Organism: Lepilemur ruficaudatus; assembly: GCA_963574885.1. Lineage (NCBI taxonomy): Eukaryota > Metazoa > Chordata > Mammalia > Primates > Lepilemuridae > Lepilemur > Lepilemur ruficaudatus. The sequence goes on from CAUYRT010039787.1 coordinate 27,148, forward strand.
GGTAAGGCTTGTGGTAGCACAGTGAATACCCTACCCACTGTTTTTCAACACAATAAAGCTAGGCAGTAGAGATCCCCTATCTCTGCTATGGCCAAGAAAGCTCCAAAACCTCTATGCCCATGATCCTGGTTTGCATAATCAATAGACTACAAACACAGCCCAATTTATCTCACTTCTACCCACTAAATCTCATGAGTAGGCATCTGCTTGGTATAAAGTAGATTACAGGTAGAATCTAAGCTCAAAGAAATCCTGAGAAATGTAGTCTTTAGTTTTCCAGCCTCTAGCAGATGATAAGTGATTCTAAAAGAAAAATGAAATGTTCATGATTGAAATGATATACAACATCTGCCATATCATAATCCTTAAATCTGACATTGCTCTGGAAGTAGTACCCAATGTAATTAACCAAGAAGTATAAAGCAGGGAGCAAAATTGCAGCTGCCGTGGTCCCATACTCAGAAAACCAAAAGATTCACCACAAACACTATTAGAAACAATTAGGCTTCAGAAAGATAGTGGTTATGTGGTTAAAACATTAATGTACGGTACACAAATCAAATAGTTTTTCTATAAATAGTAACTAATCAGAAAATACAGTGAAAAGAAGTTATCCCATTTGAAAGCAACAAAAAAAAAGACATAGTAGCTGGAATAAAGTTAACAAAAATATGTGGGTTTTATGTGAAGGAGCCCTTTAAAAATTCTACTGAGTTGACAAGCTTGAATCTCTGACTCAGGTTGCGCAACGGAAATATATGTAACCTAAACATTTGTACCACGATAATACAGTGACATAAAAAAATAAAATAATTAAAAAATAAATAAAAAAGAAAAAATATAAAAACATACTTTGTTTTGGAAGATTCAATATTATCAATATTTTAATTTTCCCTAAATTAATCACCTATATGATTTATATATATTATATCTATCAAATATACATATATTCATATATCTAAATCAGGAGGACATTTTTGAACTTTACAATTCTACATTTAAAATGAAAAAATATACATGCAAAATTAGCTATGAAAAGCCAGATATTAAAATATATTGTGAAGCCACAACTAAAATAGTTTTTACATTAAGAAGAAATAGAAGTTCACTGGATTAAAGAAGAGATTTAGAGTCCATCCAAAAATACACATAAACCCATCTAAATATAAATATAAACCCATCTAAAATACATAGAACCCACCTAAAAATACATATAGAAATATATAGTAAAATAAGTATAGTAAAATAAAGGTGATACTTCACATCATTCAGGGAAAGGTAGACTATTCAATAACTATTGAGACATTGACTAAATATTTGGAAAAAAAATAAAGTTGTATTACAACCTAACTCCTCACAGGAAAGGAATAAAAATGACATACATGAAGCAAATGTGTTAAAGTAAAAGGTGAGTAAAAAGAATATGAAAGGAAAATTTATAAATATACTTTAATAAACTTCTCAAAGGAGGTTCAACCTCTTTTATAATTTAAGGAAGAACCAATTAAAGTAAGATGTATTTCTTTTTACCTATCAAATCTGAAGTCCGCAGGACCATGTTTATAAACTCTGCAATTTGGCTGTGCTTTCTGCGTTTCTGGGAGGGTTAGCTAACACTACCACAACTCGGTCCTCAGTCACGTCTGGGGAACCTGCTTGCTCTCTTCTCAGCTAATCTCCAGCTGTAGAGGTCCTTTCCTCTTAAAAATATATGAGTCTTGGCTGGGTGCAGTGGCTCACGCCTGTAATCCTAGCACTGTGGGAGGCCAAGGCAGGAGAATTGCTCGAGGTCAGGAGTTCGAGACCAGCCTGAGCAAGAGCGAGACCCCATCTCTACTAAAAAATAGAAAGAAATTAGCCAGACAACTAAAAATATATAGAAAAAGCCAGGCATGGTGGCACATTCCTGTAGTCCCAGCTACTCAGGAGGCTGAGGCAGAAGGATCGCTTGAGCCCAAGAGTTTGAGGTTGCTGTGAGCGAGGCTGATGCCATGGCACTCTAGCCCAGGCAACAGAGTGAGACTCTGTCTCAAACAACAAAAAAAAAGAGTCTTGGGGAAAAAACAGCTCAGTCTCCCATGCCAAACCATTTAACTACTTAGCTACACACATAAAGAATTTGATTTCTTCAGAAATCCAAATTCCTGTTAGGAAAAAAAGAAAGAATTTGATTTCTGAAAGGATACCTAGTAGTTAACTTTGGAAAAAGCAGGGTGGGGCTGGAGGTGATGGAGGAAGGAAGAGAATTGATTTTGTGTTATAAGCATCTATATGCCTATAGGCATGTTTGAATTTCTGACCACATGAACATTTTCATATTTTAAAAGAGACATAGTTGCTAGAACAGGGTTGGTGTTCATCTCCCAAGGTGGTCACCCTGGCCTGGGATTGTTTTCAGAGGTCATTGCAGGAGAAACGTAGCCGTGGCATGAGAACGTTTGCAGTCACGCCAGAGGACAAAAGGATGCAAGCGTCTGAATGGGCTATATAGCTGGGAGAGGAGTAATTGGGATAGAAGTTATAGCAGCGTTCACAGAAAGAGAGTCTAAAAGAGGCAGTAAACACGTTGGCTATGGGCTCAAGGGATATGTGAAAGAAACAAGTTTGGATTGATGAAGCAAGAGCACGCTAAGCAGGGAAGAGGCTGCAGTGGCGAGCCATGAGTTCTCTCGTGGTGTGAGCTGTTCAAAACTAAGCCTATCGTCGGGTTGAATAAGGGGAATGAAAGGGTTAAAGATCAAACTCTGGGTTTCTTAGAGGCTATCATATCCTTGCTGGTACTCACTGTTAGTAGGAGTTCCCCGACAAAAAAAAATAATAGTTCTATATAATAAAACAAACTTAAAGTATGTTGTAAAACTACAAGTCCACCACCAAGCTTCTCAAGAATGATTCCAGGAACAATTTACACTGGCTGTGTAAAGCAGAGCCATAGCAGGTCATTTGTCATGTCTAAAGGCCATAGGACCACTTTTATTACCTTTCGATTTGGCTTTGCTCTTCTTTTTTAGAAAGGTTAGCCAGCGTTACCACGTTGCACCTTCCAGGAAAATCTAGGGAATCAGGCCTCCCTCTTGTCAGCCACCTTCCAGCTGATGGATTCCAGGCTCCCGCTTACAGACGGCGAGGACAGGCATGACCTTGGGGGCGAAGGTGGTAAAGGAGCATCGGCCTGACCTTTCCATCCTCACAGACGACCAAGTCCCGAGAGGGAATGTTTAATGCCCCTGGGAAGAATTCTGGCCTCTGTTGCAAACAATTACCGAACTCACCTAAATTGCACAAACACAGACCATTTATCAAGGTCAGCCTACAACGATTTGCATATCTAGGCAAAGTGTTCCCAGTACAAAGAGTGAACTGAGGATAAGTAAAACAGAACGAATTGCTGATTAGTTAAAAAAAAAGAAAAAGACTCATTAAATAGCTAACAGTGGGAGAGTTTGCAGGTTGGGTTACATGAATGATTATTTTATTAGCATGGGACAAAAATGCACTTTTTTCTTCTTTTGTGATAACCTAAAAAAAAAAAAAGACCACCTTGCAAATTTAGATGGAAGCATTTGACTTCAAAGAATTTTAACATTCTTCTTGACAAATAAGGAGGAAGCAAAGGAAAAGAGACTTAGCATAGGGAAAATGGTGAGACAGAGAATATTTCCAACCCAGGGACCTGATACAATTCTCCCTTTCAGGCTTTATTTCCTACAGAAATAAGCAAATTCTCTAAAATCTACTGGCTATCTATCTATTGACGCCCCTAAAGGGACTCTCTAATTCTCCACACTTACCTGGAAAGTTTACATCAGAAGTTAAAATCAAATAAGCCAGTTACAAAAAAACCAAACACTGTACAATGTCACTTACACGAGGTCAAATTATATGCGTAGTCACATTCACGGAGACAGATAGTAGCATGGTTGTTGTCAGGGGCTTGGGGACGGTGGAAGGAGGGGGTGTTGTTTAATGGATATGGACTTTCAGTTTGGGAAGGTGAAAACGTTTTGGAGGTAGTTGGTGATGCAGCTGACCAAAATGTAAATGTACTTAAAACTATTACACCGTACAATTAAAAATGATTAAGGTGGTAAGTTTTATGTGTATTTTGTCATAGTTCAAAATAAAATAAGTTAAAATCAATCAATTATATTCATAAACAAAGGAATGTTAGTGACTGGACTTTAAAAATCCAGGTTTACATCCTTAGTGGCAGTCTCCTATGGAATGATATTTTGGGTTGGGGAAGCTTGGCAGAAAGCTGATCGTCATTGAGTGCATCTGGTTGGCACTGAAGTGAACCGTGAAGCAGGGTCTATGTCCATGCTCATGGCAGGGTGCTGGAAGTCTGGGTAGAGTTAGGCAAGTGAGGACAGCTCATACTGGTAGATTGCCTGGCTTGTTCAAGCTGGGCACAAAGGCGATGGGGAGCGAATGTCCAAGTTGATTTTATACGGTTGAGATGTAGGGAGAAGCAGACATGCATTAAAATCACACCTACAATGTCAGGGAAATATAGGTGACCTATTAACATCACTGGAGAACTGTAAGATACAATGAAAAGCAAATGTCTACTGTTTTACATATTTTTGATAATAAAGACTTCTATGTTTTTCACATCTCCTAGAAGAGAGCCAACTAGGAGTGTGGTTTTCATCAAGTAAAGACCAAATAGGTACCCAGAGCTAGCTTCGTAGGTGTGCAACTTGGGGAGTTACATAGGTTCCCATGCTCAGAAGGGCCTTATACTTGATTTAACGCTTTGCTATTGCCGTCTTGAAATTTTTAATACTTTTTAAACAAAGGACTCCACATTTTACTTTCTGCTGGGACCCTCAAATTGTGTACCCAGTGCTGCTGGCCCTCAACAAGAACATTCAAACTACTTCCCAGCTTAAAATATCAAGATAATGTAAGGAGGTGGATGCACGAGCCTACCTTGGGAAGATACGGAGTATTAAGGAAGGGATTTGGGGTTGGTACAAACCATCCAGAGGAGGATGTTAATTTGGAATTTGGGTGGATTCAAAGAAGGAACACAGAGAAATAGGTAGTACTATATAAATATGTGCCTGTCAGTAAACTGCTGGGGATGGAGCCCTGTGGTCCGTCAGCATCATTTTACAGTCACATAGTTACATATCCACATTGCTGTCTTTTTCTACTCATGCCACCATTGCTACATGGTGGAGATCCTGGATGGGAAGAGGCCAAAGTTCTGTCTCCTGTTGTCCCCAGTAAGTTGACTTGGGATTGTAGGGTCTCCTACACCTCCTACTGGGATGTCTCCTTGCTGGTGTTGCTTGTACTGCCCTTGCTATCATTGTTCATCTTTATCCTCCCATCAGAGTGGGCCTGCCTAGAGAAGGGTACATTAAACCAGTCATCAAGAGTTAAAGCCTGTGTTTCAACTAATTGGGGGCTGAAAGAGGAATGGAATTTCCAAGCTGCAGTCTGAGACTTGAGGGGTGGGGTGATGGGCCAGAGATCGGCCCAGAAGGGAGAGGGTTGGCTCCTTTGGTGGAACATAAGGACTGTTGTTTAGACAGAGTCATTGGAGCTGAGTTGTCTGGAGGGAGTCTTGAGGGCATTGTGCTGGCTCTGAATTTCTGTTCATTTTACTGGCTCCCATTTCTTGGGTGCATATTCCCCTCAGTTCTTTCTTCCTGTGGAATAGTGGAAAAAGCAGCACCTTGATTTAAGTGTGACACAAACTCAATTCCTGGAATTGTCACTGAGTAGATGGGAGATCTTGAGTAGGTTACTTTGCCTCTCTGAGTTTACATTTTCTCATTTATAAAACAGATAAAATGCACACTCATAATATTACTGTGAAGATTAAATAAGATAAAACATGTCACGTGTAGAGCACAAACTAGATCCCAAATGACTTATATCTATTATTAATATAATCAGCATTGTAATTATTATCCAAACAGTGAAGTACTAAAGATACACCAAACAGACTAGTACAAAAATCTGCAGGGATTAAGGTGAATAGAAAGTTAATTGCTGTTCATTTACACAGTCAACATATCACTATTATTTATTTATTTTCTGATTGTTATTATTTTATATGTATAGATGTAATTAATTCCCCATTTTAAAATTAAAAATATATAACTGAATAGTGAGGCCTGGTGCTGTTAGATTCTCTTTTATGGTTCTGCAAATGAGATTGTAATTAGGGGCAGTGTCATCTCTTATCCACCACTAAGGTTGTTTATTTTACTTCTATAGAAACAGAATATTCTAGGGCTTCAAGAGATCTTACAGGCCATGTACTAAAGTTTCCTCTTTTAAGAAATGAATAAATTGAGGTCTGCTAATCTATGTCTTTTAAAGTATGGGATAATTTCCCCCTGAAGTTCTATCAGTTCAATAAAAATAAAATCATTTTATTTGTTTAATTTGGTAAACTTTAAATTAACTTAATCATTTCAATGTAAGTCTTAGCTGGGAAACAAGACTTCCATTATTTATATCCACTGCTCTTCTCTTATTAAGCTCTTAAGATGATAATTTTGGACAAAATGCTTGGTAGTATATTTAATTTATAAATGGCATGTTGCTTTGGCAATGGTGTGTACCATTTGTGATATTCTACAAAAGTGGGTCTAAATGAATTTATATGTACAGCTCTCCATTCCTGCATAATGATGCCTATTCTGTGTCAGTTGTTAATAAAACAGATAAATGTGGTTGTCTTTCACCCTGCTTCAAAATACACAGTGTGGTTGTCCATAATCTCTTCCTCAAAACTACACAGGCAACATGCAGCACACACAATACCCAACAAAGAGTCTTTCTCTCTCTCTTACTCTTGCTCTTGCTCTCGTTCTCGCGCTCTTTTTTGTTTATAGTAGGAAACATACTCAGTGAATCCGTTTGTCTTTTAGACTCTTGCACAGCCTGTGCCATCCTGCTGTATAAGGCAGCAGGGCACGCTTTGTTTCTTGTTTCCCAGACTGTGTCACTTCAGCATATGTTGCCAAGTTGTTCCTCGTTGTGTCAAATGCAGCTTGACCAATTCCCTTCAGAACACAATTTGAATCAGCAGAGCGATTTCAGAGCTGAGTGCTTACTCTGTGTGTGGATTCTAACTGATGAGTTTGCCAACACAGGGGAAAAGATGCCATAGGCCAAAATATCAGTAAAATCTTCAGCTCACTGAAGTGGTATAATGGTTGTCCCTTTGCAAACAGTTATATTAAGTAAGCATATTATTGAAAATAATGCCCCTTTGAGTGATGCCATGTGAGAAGAGATGATTTTTCTGGGCCAATGAATTAGGTTTAATCACTTTTTTTACTGATAAGGACACTGATTTGCCATTTGTCTAGACAATTGAATATAATTCATTTGTAAATCTCCTCCGTCAAAATTTCTATTCCATCCGTCTTTATACACAGAAAGAGAGAGAGAGAGAGAGAGAGAGAGAGAGAGAGAGAGAGAGAGAGAGAATTAGTTGAAAGGGATCTTTTTTCCATTGTCTAATATTCCAATTAAATCAATGCTACCTATCCTGTAAATTTTTATTTCCTGGGGAATAGTTTTCTAGATTAAGAGTTTGGAGTTTTTCCCACAGGTAACAGATTCTGGAAGGACTTCAAACACCATGCAATTTAAACTTCTACTTAGACTACAAAGATGTAGAAATAAAAGTGGGTTTTAGAAAATTCACAGCCTATAATAGAATCATGAAAATCTCAAATTTGTTCCCAAGAATACTCTAGGGTTGAAGGACAATTAAATTGTAAGACTTCACAGAGGACCAAGGTATTAGTTTCTCTGAATCATTTCTGGTTTTCAATATAACCTCACAGTTTCAATGGTATATATGTGTTTTGTTATGCAGGAAACTATCACATTATAAACCTGAAATCCTCCATAGATGAGCATAGGAAATCTCTATGAGATAATCAACAGTATAATTAATTTTCTTATAGCTGACACTATTCTCCCCAAAATTTGAAATGGTTAATAATCTTCAGGTGTGATGTTCATTTTTCTCTTGGAAAGTATTATGTTTTGCTTAATAACGAGGTGATTTTCTTAGCAATTGCCAGACCAAAGTGAGAGGACAGCATTTTTAAAAAATCAGAAAAAGATTCAAACACCACTAACTGTATGCTATTGTTAGTGGCCCCTGAGAGAAGGTTTTTCCAAGTTCCTGGTGACCTTTGGGAAAAGAATTTCAGGACACACCACATAAGCCAAGCAAGCAGCTTTTTATTGAAAGATGGAAAGCAAAAGTACACTCTGAAGACAGAGGGAGAGACAGCGGGCAGCCTCAAAAAGAGCAGCTACACTGGGCGGAAGTGTTTTTTTGTTTTGTTTTGTCTTTTAAAATCTTACCAATGGGGGGGCATATTCAAAGCTAAGGGGTTGGCTTTTACTAAGAATTTGGGTAGTGATTCCTAGAATTGGGTTCCCTCCCATTTTTATACTTTAGATGGTCATCTCGGAACTGTCATTGTGATTTCTAGGGCAGAGAAGTTTTAAAAGCATAATGTAAATGATATTATAATTAGCCAAAGTTCAGGTAAGGTGAGAGTGGTAGATGACAAGGCAGTCAAAACCGGTTCTTGCCTGTGGTTATCAACCCCTCTAGTTAGCTTCTGCTTGACGGTTGTTTACTTTAACACCCACACCCAATCTGCAAGCCCCTGCATCTGATTGCAGAATTGTCTCCTGGTCTCCTACTCTAATACTATCATCAGAGTTGCTCCTGTCTCTCAACTTTCTCTTACTCAGCTTGTAGAGCAATTGTTTCAAGTCTGGGTGCACATATTAATTTTGGGGCTTTTGAAAAATGTCTATACTCAGGCCTTGCTGTTAAGCAATCAAGGTAACTCTCTGAGGGTAGAACCCAGTGAGTCAGGATTGAGAACCATGGCCTTAGCGGATTTTGTTTATGTGTAAAAGGGTTCATCAAAACAGATAGTGACCAATGGAGTAATAGAAACTAGTCAGCTCCTAGTTAGAGCGCTACCTGGACATTGTCATAAAAATGCTGAGGGACCTTGGGGGTAGATTGTGTTTTACTTCAGGAGGATGCAAAAATTGCTATCATAGAAATCATCCTAAAATAGCAACATCATTTAACATTAAGAGCATCTCAGAAATTAACCAATTTTGACTTTAAAACAGAACACACCAGATAATACGTTCTTAGAGCCTAGAAGGTGGTAGTGTTAATTATTGCAGACTCAGATATATCCATGTAAACACTTTTTAAAAAATATTTTTCTGTGTTTATGTCTCTTAACATTTTTCTTAAATTTTCTTTGGAAAGTTAATGCTAAGCCTAGTTACATTAAAAAGACTAAGGGGAAAGGGATCTTGTTTCATTTGTGGTTTTTGTCATTGGACTATTCTACCTTTGGGGTAAAGGGTGGTGATGGCAGGAAGGATCAACTAATAAAACCCCAAGACATAGATAGAAGCTTGAGGGTAAAGAGTTGAGACCATTAGTATGGGCCTTTTCTTCCCCACCAGAGTTTATTTTTCTCCACAGGGTTCATTTTCTCATTCTTAAAAGAGAATTTCTTTTGCCAGCAACATGATTCCTTTATACCTTAGCATGTATCCCCAGGCTTAGAGTTCTGTACCAGTGAGATAACTAAAACAACAATCTTTGGTTAAAAGCCTTTCTCAACCACAGTGAGAAATATAACTGAAATTATATTATTATTAATCAAGCATAAATTTTTAACAAAGATCCACTGATACCTGAGTTCAAACAAACTGCATTTTTTGCCTTTCTTGAAATACTACAGATTGATATCAATTATATATTTCCTTATCATTTTCAAAGGCTTAGATTACAAAATATGATGGAGTGTGTGTCTTCAAACTTTTGGAAGTGTATGTTTGATTTTCTTCTGTGAAAGTTAACAGCTAATAGACTCATTTAACTCATTCTCCAGGGCCTCTGTTACACGAATTACTTCCTATTTTTTAAATAAACAGTACATCAAATTTTTTTTTTATTATAACCGCATGTTAAAAGAAAGCCACCCATTCAGTAAAATATGAATGAGGTAGTTATTTTAACAGCTATGGAAACTTGAAACAAGTTGACTAGGTACGTTAGTAGAATTCATAATGGAGGAAATTAGGCTTGTTTGGAATGTGCGCTGGGAAACAGCGCAAGCTGCTCCCTTGTGAGTGTTTTTACTGTTCCTCCATTATTAACCACAGCATGGCCATTGACATTCCCGTCAGATCCACTTCAAAGTGCTGATTGCTGCTCTGTCACTCCATATGAGAATACATTCTGGAATCTGCATTTTATGTTCCCAGAGAAGTGCTGAGTATTCTGTTGAAAGTAGCATCCTTCTTACCCTGAGAGCTTAATCTGTCAACTTTTCCTAATTTCGGAAAATGCAACTGCCTTATGGAATAGAGAGTCATGTACTTACTCACTCACCTATTCATTCTTTCAACAATTTCTTACACACATGCTCTATTCCCAGCACTGTACCAGGTACTAAGAACATAAAAAATGAGTAAGACACAATCGTTGCCTTCAGGTTACTCACAGTCTAGCGAAGGAGAAACAAAAATCAGCCAACTTGCCATATGCGAAGTACACCTAATTCAGCCAGGAAAGGCACAGATGGCATCCCAAGAATATCATGTTGCGCTCAGCTTCAAAATGTCAATTTGAGGAAATGAAATACAAGATGGAGAGTCAGAGAAATGGCCAGTCAATGGATTGTATTTTCAATTGACCTAGTTCTTATGCAAAGAAAAGCCCATCTCATTGACATTTTCTTAAATATCCTTAAAATTATTTTCTCTTTTCTAGAAATAGTTCGTTGCTGGGAATAGCCTATCTTCATTAGAAAAGACTTGCCTTACATATTTTTTATTCATTCAAGGCCTACAAATAAATTCTGATTCTTATACAGACATCTGCTTTGAGTTTCACAGAGTAAATTCAATTTTACTTGTGGGTTTTTAATAAAAATATATAGAAAACTCAAACCAAACTATTGCATTTGCCAAAATCCAAATGAATTTAGAGCAATTAGAATATAGATCAGAATATTTTTGACAACTCATCCTGAGTGATTTCTGAAAACTGAGCTGCTTTTAGGATGAAGCTCCTGCTCTCTGCACAGCGTTGGCATTGGTAGATACATCACTATGACATAAAAAAGCTGAAATTGCCTTCCCCAGCAATCGCCTTCAGTACAGCCTTTTCTGCATTGCGTTCAGATAGGAGGCTGCTGAACAAATTTATCTTCCTTTCATTTTATTCACTTTTTTTTGCCTTTCTCCCTTTTGTTTCCTCTTTAAGACAGACATATATGCACAATAACTAAAAGTTGTAAAAAGAACATTTCACCGAACAAAAAGTAAAGTGCTTTTATTTGGGAAACAATTTTTAGTAGTATTAAGCTATAAAAATTAGTCACAGGAAGAAATTTTGCATGCTATATTCTTTTGAAAATTCTATGCAGAACCATAATCACTGGGAAAAGCATGCAGTTAGAATGAATCTAACCGGCATACTCATAATATATGGCTTTTTTAAAATTAGTATTAAAAATAATAAAGTCAGCAGACCCAAAGTAAATGGATATACAGTACTGTGTTTTTATTATTATTTCCAAAGGCTGAGGTAACTAAACTTTCATGCATGAGGTTGTAAAAATTAAATGATGCACAGTAATTTGAGAAATGACTTTTTCTTGTACCAGTTGGCCTTTTCAACTCTATATATTTGTTTAGAAATCTATCCAACTTCTGGCTGATATTGCATAAGACTAATCAGATTTCTGGTTTGAATTTAGTGACGAGTTAGTGTTTTGAGTTTCTCAAAATAAAAGTCTCAGACATAGATTTATTCTTTTTGATTTGACACTTCCTTTCCATTGGCTACTTAGAGGTGACATAGATTTTATCCTGATTATTCCTCTTGAGATACGTGGCATTACACATGATCAACCAAATCAGTATTTGCTCATATCTGACCACAGATAAGATCAGATACAACTGGAGATCCCTAGAGGGTTGGCCTGCCAAGAGTCCATTTGCATGAGTGACTGAGGAGTATTTTTGGAAATAATCCATCTTACAGGAATAGAGTTGACATAGAGAAGCTTGATGTAAATTCAATCAAGGCTTTGAGAGTACAAGGAATCAAATCACAGATGAAACATGGCTCATTCTGCCACCCTCAGAAATATATGTTAGGTCCTAGAGAGACCTTAAAACATCCTTTCCAAAAATTTTACAGAAATTTTGAAAACACTGAGGAGTTCTGCATTGTAGCCTATATATAGCACCAGGGGAAGAGGGTGCATAGAACTGAGATAGTGACTGCAGCAGGAGGCTGGATCAGTCTGATGCCTGACCCAGAGAAGAAGCAGGACAGGAAACATCATTGGCAGTAGTTATCTAGATGCAAAACCAGCAATGCTAGCCCTGGAGGGAGGCAATTTCATAAAAGCTGATGGCTAACTCGGTAGCTTTCCAGCATTTTCCCAGCAGGTTCATGAACATTGTCTTCAGTGGTGGATATCTGTTTAGAGTCAGAAAAGAAAATGGAAAAGTTAGATGCTGCTTGGTAAAAGAGAGAACTGGGTTCTGCTTACTTTATTTGCAATTTTTTTCAGCTTATTTCCAGGTCTGACTTATTTCTGCAAATCTACATTTCCAACTGTCTTCTGGAATTCCCCCCTGAATATCCTATAGTAGCCTCATACTTAATAAGTCAAAACTCACTTTGTTATCTTACCAGTCTCCCCACAATTGCTCTGCCTCCTGTATTTTGTTGTTGTTGTTGTTTTAGTTGTGAATGATGTCACCAGCCATTCATTCTCTCAAGTAAGGAAAATAGATTCACCTTTTGCTTCTCCCATTCCTTTGGTTCCCATATTCAATGCGTCGGCATCAGTGCTGTTACTGCGTTCTCAAATCTCACTCCTGCCTTTCTACCAACGGACTATAGGCCCTCATTATGTCTTGCCCAGACTTTTGCAATAGCTTCTTAACACAAGACTCTCCTCACTCTAGTAATCCTTGCTGGCGGCATTGCCTGGGGCATAAGGCCCAATCTTGCAAGCATTGAAAATAAAACCCTTCACACACTGGCCCCTTCGGCCTCATCCCTATCACTGAGATTCAGCCACATGAAATATTGAACCTGGCCCGTTCACATCTATTTTTATACTCTTCCACAGTTTCTTCATTTGGCAAAATTTTAGTCATCTTTTCAACAGAGGACAAAATCACTTCCTCTGGGAAGCCTTCTTGAATGCTCTCAGGATTAGTTTCGTCCTCTTTTCTGTCCCTTGGTACTTTCCTTCCCACCTATAGAGTAGCACTTACTGCAATTATGGTCATTTTCCTATTTTGGTGTCTGTGTCCCATTAGACTGTGAGATCCTCAGCACAGAGACGTGCCATAATCCTCTTTGTGTCCCCAGAGCCTCACGCAGGACCTACACTGTGGCTGCAGGATAAACGTTGACTGAACGGATGAGGAAGTGCAATGAAGTGACTAAGTCAGAGGTGGGACACTTAGTTCAGCTTCAGGAAGAACTACAGGTGGATGGAGTCTGGCTAAATGTAGAGTAGAACATTCTAAGTGTCAGAGCTTTTTAAAGAAGTAGCAAGTGTCCCTTCCTTAGAAATGCTCAGAGTGGGTGACCACTTGTAAGCGTCTGGATAGGTGATCTGTGCATTAGATAGCAGTTGGGAGGTGCTCAATGACCTCTAATCCAACTCAGGAATTTTACGTTATTCTTCATTAGTACACAATCCCTTGGGTCATCTGATGACTTCCAGCAGTCAGTGATCTCTGCCATTTAACCCTGGCTCTGTAAGTTTATCTCCCATAAATAGACTGGGAATGCAGTTGGTCGGAACTAAGCAGGGGGTGGGAGGCAAGTAAGAAAGAAAAGGAAAATATAAAATGAACATAAATGACACACTATGATTTTTAAAAGATTGTATATGAAAATCAAAATATTCTATTTTTGACATCGAGAAGAACTGGGGCTTTTACATTTTGGTATTTGTAAGTGCAAGGAGGGAGAAGAAGCAACCTTTTCCCACTCCTGAGAATTTGGCATGAGGGAGATTGCCCAGCCTGCACTTGGAGTCAGTCCAACCCTGTCTACTAGTGCTAAATTGTAACTCTAATATCTCTGTGGGTTTAGTAATAACATAATTATAATGCATTGTTTTTATATAGCACCTTTCTCTAAAGAGCAGAAAGTGCCATGTGGACATCATCCCATTAAATCTCACAGCACTCCGGAGACATTGAAAGAAGGCACTTTATAAGAGATTATAAATATAAGAAGATATTATATCCCCTTTGAACCCAGAGCTGAAAAGGAATGCCTTCTACCAAAAGTAAATAAAGGCAAGGTAGAATAAAAGCAAGATTTATAAGAGGATGAAAGGTTTGAGTTTAAAGGAAGGTACTGACTATGTTAGAATTAAAGGGAAATTAATAGCCAAAAGGAAAAAATAAAAGAATTACTTTGAAAAATGAGAAAGTGTCTAAAGTATGTATATAAATATGCATGTGCACAAAATTAAAATAATATACAAACACTTTAGAAATTTGAAAAGCTTATTTTGAAACAGCTATAATTTTACTACAATAACAAAACTAATTTGATATATTACCTTATATCTTCTGCTAGTTGTTTTGTTTTCACTGTGCTTCTGCAAGTTTCCACTTAAAATTAGAGCATATATTCAATTTTGTATTATGTATTTTTCACTTAACTATATATCATAAAGTTTGCATAATTATAATTCTAAGTAGGTATATAATTTTCCATGAATGATACGCCATAATTTGTGTCACTCTTTTCTATTATAAAGTTTTTTTCATGTTTTTACCATAATAAATAACAGCAGCTTGAAAAATCTATCTTATACATCTATATATCTTTATTTTTCATTTTTAAAATTATTTCCTCAACAGAGAAGATTTCTAGGAGTAGAATTACCTGATTAATATGGATATATAAGTACATACTATATATACATACTCCCAAATTAACGTGAGTAAAAGAAATTAAGAAAATTATCAAAAAAGTGATTGTGTTTACAAGTTGGCAAAGTGGCTATTTGAAAAGTAAAAATGTTACCAATTGTTTTTCTGTGCACAAACAAGTGGTTTGATTTTATTTCCTAGCCCATCTTCATTTAATTCAATTACTTTGGTAGTATGAAACCAGATAAAAAAGAAAGCATTGAGGCTCAAAGAAAACATAAATTTATACCTGACTTTTAAAACATATATTTACCTAGAACAGGTAATTTCTCTGTCCTCTTACTTTTAATTTACATGGTTTCAAATGTTTTATGAAAATAATTAGGAAAGAGTGTGTTTGTATATACCAATACTTGAAGTCCCTTTTTAAGAAAATAAATGTGACTGCAAAATTTTCCTATTAATTATAGAGGCATTGAAAAAATGATATGTGCATAACTGTTTTTAGTGATAGGTTGTTATGTAGTTTTTGATTTATGCCATAGTCATGTACCAAAGTAATTACCTCAAGAGTAGTTTTTGATTTATGCCATAGTCATGTACCAAAGTAATTACCTCAAGAGTCAAATATAAAAAATATTGGCTTTGGTTAAAAGAAACATGAAAAACATATTGAGGTGTGATGTAAGTACTGCCAAAGAAACTCCCAGGCCAATGTTATGTCAAATGGCAATCAATCTAAATGATGACAAGAATATGTGCTCAAAGCTAGCTTATATATGAATAAGGCATGTAGCCTTAACCATGGACTTAGGAATCTTGACGTTTTAATCACTTTTCTCAATATTATTCTTGCTTATCTTAAGCCATATGCACATTTTTATCTATTTTGTGGTTAGAAGAAATGTTGCAAATTGACTCAGGTTAATATGGGATGCCAAAACATTTCTACTAGTTTACAGAAATTTTGCAAACCTTTTCGATTTTTATTGCTTTAGCGTTCAAATTATATGCATTGAGCATTGTAGCAGTTCTATAGATTGTGTTTTCTGTTTTACTACATAGTTTAGTAAGCAGGGCCTATCTTGGGAAAAATAGGACTTAAGACAAAGTATCACAAAAAAAAAAAAAGAGGGTCTGTGCAAAGTTGATCTTTAGCTAACTTAAATTTAGGTAAAACAAAGTTACCCATTGGGAAAAGCTCATTTAGTCTGTGTTTAAAACCAACAACTCTACGAGTTATAGTGAAGATGAGCAATTTGCATGGCTACATCCTACTCCTGTAGCATAGTGATGACCTGCATATTCTCAACAGCCTGTGGTAACCGTGAAATGGAAGACGGGGAATGATTGGTTAATTTACTCATTCTCTCACAGCTTGAATGGGGGATTCCTTCCCCCAGCAGGTCCGTGGGGAACCTCTTTCAAGCCTATATTACAATGCCTCCACATTATTCTATAAGTACTGCTTAATTTGTCTGCCTCTTCTATTAGAAAAAGAGCTTTCTTCTACTAAAAGAAGGCAGGAATTCTGATTTATGTCTTTAGTATCCCAGGGCCTTGCACAATTTCTGGCACACAGTAAGCACTTAGTAAGTATTGGTGAGTAATCAAACAGTTGAATGATTTTGACTTCCAACTGTGCATTTACCATTGTGCCAAGGACTGAGAGAGATAAGAAGAAGTGTACCTTCAAGGAGCATATAATTAATACATAAATGTGAAAAGTTAGTGAACACCATGCGGTAATCTATCATGGAGCTGTAACAGAAGATTCTTTGGTGCTGGTACTGAGGAAAATAGCCACGAAGAGTTAAACGTAGGAAAAAATTATGACATTGTGATTTATATAATAGTTAGGTGAGTAATGAATGGGTATGGCCATGCAAGTTAGCCCAGAAGTACTAAGGTCTGTTTCCATCATTATTGGATTAATGTTCAACTCCCCTACTAGACTGTGCACTCTAAGAAGTCAGGGTGTGCCTGGGATTTTCTGTTCACCAATGTATTCCTAGGACCTAGAAGAGCACCTGGCCTAAAACCAGGTAATGGAGTACTTGCTTTGCTCAATATTCTCTGCTTCATCTATGGCTGGATCATGCTCATCCTCAGTTCTCAGCTCAGGTGTCGCCTCTTCCAAGATTCCTCCCAGAATGGGAGGAATTCCTCCCTCTTTGTTATTTCCTTTCTTAGTCCCTAGTCTATTTCATTTGTAGCTCACTTATTACCACTTATTTTAGGTATTTGACTCTTTACTTAGTTCTTTTACCTGTAGCTTCCACTAGGCTTGATGGTGGGGACTCTGTCAGTCTGTTTTGGTCTTTGTTGGGTCCATAGCACATAACACAGCACCGGGTACCTTTCACTGCAGAGCTTCTAATTTCATAGAGATCTTTTCTAGCCCTATCTGAAGTATCTTTTGCCAACCCCTTATCCTAATCATTTTCTGAAATTATTCTGTTTGTGTGTTTATGCTGTATTCAAACTGTAAACCCCACGAAGGCAGAGCCTAAAACTGTATCTACCTGGTTCACTGCTATATTGCCAATGTTTAATGGAGAGACTGACACAAATGATTGTTGAGTGTACAAATATTTAGCAAATAAAAGATGATGGCACAAATAAAAAACAACATAATTTTTTTGAAAGAAAAGCAAAGAGAAGAGATTAGCTGTTAGCCGGGATAGTAAAACAAGTGTTAGCTTAGAAAGCAAGACCTACTTGCAGTGAGAAATTATGACTGGAAAACAGATAGTTGGGAGTAAGGAGAAGAACCAAGCAATAAAAGAGAAGAGGAGTCTAAAGGCTTTATCTCTACACAGTTGTGGGCAAACGTCTCTCTCTACCCAATGCAATAGCTTCTTTGGGGGTTCAGTAAGAGAGACAAAAGAAACAACGGTTAGACCGAGACAGTCATCTAGGGTCATTGAAAGCCAGGACAAGCTGAATTACTTGCCTCCAACAGTGTAATATAAAGAACACTTTTTATGGGACTGGGTAGACTTAGATTTGGTTCCTGCTCTTCTCTTTATTAGCTGTATTATAGTGGGTAAGTCAGGCACTTTGTCTGAGCCTCAGTGTCCACAATTGCAAAATGGGGAAAATGAAATCTACCCTGCAGAATTGTTTTAAATACAAAACAAGGAAATGTATGTGAAAAGCTCCTATAGGAGCTCACCGAATGGTGGCCATTGTCAGAACAGTGCATCAATTACAGCGCCCAGCTCGAAGTGTAAGAAGCATACCATTTAATCTTATAATAGTAAAGGAAAATTCACTTCCTTTCATTTAAATAACTTTGGAGAACGTCTCTTCATTTGGGATCATAGCATGAGTAACCCACTGATCATAGTATATAACTGTCAGCAAAGGCATGCTAAATAATAAAGTATTGACTTGAAAAAGGAAAAGAGAAAAAGCATTAATTATGATAATATTTATTCTCTCACATCATATACAGTTGTGCTCAGAAAGTAAAATTGAAAAAGTCTTTCACTGATTCTGAGTTCATCAGCATATTTCACAGGTGCTTACATTAAAACGCCCAAATGTTCTTCATACGTATTGTTCAGAAAGAAGATATTTGAAGAAGTCCCCGTTTCTGGCTAACGCTAATTGAAAGGCAGATGATGCATGATTAGTTGATGTCTTTGATCTGTGTACGTAGCTGTTAGAGTGAATTTATCATTTAAAGACAAATACAGTATTAAAAGTCCAGGAATCTCTGAGTTGGGAATTGGAGGTGGGAACCAGTCAACAAATCATATATTTATAAAATAATTTGGAACCTTTTTCAGAGAGCTGATTTCTGAATAGTCTATCACCTGAACAGTTTCATAATGATGTTGGTTTTCCAACTTCTCCTCTAGTGAAAGGCAATGAATCAAGTGTACCTGGGTTTATATAAGAAAAATAACACATTAATTGATTTATGTATGTAACATTGCAGATATCCATAAAGCAAAGCCTTTGACAACTGGCAAATGTAATAATTTCACATTTACCTATGGCTCACCAAGTACAATCCAATGCTTGAAGGCAAAATTTTGTTTTATGTTTAGTTTTTATGATTGCTTCCATATAGCTTTTCTGTGCATTAAAAGTCAATTTTCAGAACCATAGGCTTACCAATTTTTATGAGTGAAAATTTTATGAGATATTATCCTGAGGTAGCATAAAATTATTTTCTGATAATTTTTACTACTTTTTGAAAGTCCCCTATTACTTTGTTTCCACGTATGCCTGAGGATATTATTTGTAATATTTCCAAATATGACACATTTCATTAGAAATGTGATATATTACACAGAGATATTGTATGAAGCTTGCAACCTCAAAATAACATTACAGATGTAGTTTTTAATGTTGGTTACACTGATAATTTTGTCTAAAAACAAATATAAAGAAGGAAAAAATTATTAATAATTTTATATTTATAGACATTGTGTCATCTTCTCTTAATCATAATTATGAGCAAGAAGAATTAATCCTTGAAGTGAGAGACTCCTTATAACACAATAACCTAAACACTCCATTGACATACAGAACAAGGAACACTTAAGATAAAATAGTTTGTTAGATTTCTATGTAAAAAAAGAAAAAATATTGTTACCCTTAGAGATCTCTTTCTTGTGTTTTTACTCTTTGCTCTGCCTCAAGTCATGTACATAAAATAAACGTTTTTCCATTTAATGATATGTGCAGCCATAGGAGCACAAATCTTACCATCATACAAATTTGGTGTTTGATAAAAGTTGTGTCTACTGAGCAAGTTGCAAAGTTTGATAGCCATCACTAGTGGGCACTAAATCATCTCAAAAGCCATCCTGTTTTCCCATGCAATGATATAGGGGTCTGCCATCAGAGTGCCTAAGCATGATGAAAAATATCCTCAGGTGAGAAAACCAAAGTGCAAAGAAGTTAGGGAGATAGTATTCATTGCTAGAAATATTCTACGTTTAGAGGCAAATCTATGCGCTGGCAGTAAAAATTCTAAGATGGCCATAAACCATCTAGAGTTAAATGCATATCTCAGCCTGCATATTTTGTAGGTTTTATCAATGACTTGCAGGATAAAAATAGAGCCACTGCCATTCCTTCACTTTGCAATGAATGTTAGACAGGATTCCCTCCCCGTGTGCCCCCAGTAGCAAAATAATTCTTAGAAAATATTATTTGAAGATGAACTGCAACATAAAATCAAAAGGAAACTTTTCATAACAGATATAATTTAGCATCAAACAGAAAGACGTATTGGCGTGACAATTGGCTTTAAGGTGGATAGATAATTGCAACATTAAAGCCATAAAAAAAGTCATGAAAAAGTTTGATAAGGTGAACAAAAAATAATTTGCAATCAGACTGACCTGGGTACAAATCCTTTTGGTATCAATTATGCAGCACTGGGCAAGCTATTTGACTGCTCTCTGAGCCTCACTTTATACCCATATAAAATGAGGAAAATCCTACCTATCATATATATTTGCATGTGGTTTATGTAGATTAAGTATATCAAATATCTGGCACCAAGCAGCTCATGATGAATGTTTGTTTGCTTAATCTGAACAGAATGTGAATATATAGTGTAGGGGTGAGGGGAAACTTGCCCTTTCCCCTGAAAGTTCACTGAAAGATCAACTCACAATTAAGGCAGATTAATAAGAGAAAGGTTTATTTACGATGTGCATGGGAAGGATGTGATTATCTAATATCCCAATGAAGTTCAGATATTTTTATACATGTCTTTTAGAGGGGAGGGAGGAAAAGGAGGAGTATAGGTAATTCTGTTTAGGGGTAATAAATGATTGCTAGGGAGGATGAAAGGATGGTGGAAACAGATTAACCTGTAAATTAACCTGAGAGACAGATATTGTGTTTAAAATAATTTGGGCCAGGTCTTGTTGCATTCTGCAATATATTGAGATAACAAGGAGAGGAGGGGAAGTCAGTTGCCTCCTTTGACCTTTTGATTGGTAATTCCAGTTTGTGCTGATAGAGGGAAAGCCCCCTCCAATGCTTTGTTGATCTGAAGGGGCCTGCAATTGAAAATACTCTTTATACCAAGGAGTCATAGTTTGGGGTGAAATTTCCTGAGCTCCTTCAATAGTCAGTCTCCTTAATACAATAATATTTTCTTGAAGAGTCCCCAGTATCGTGAAGGGAAATGTAGTGGAATATAGTTCCTGCTACTAATTGAACGTCACCTGACCTCTTCTCTACCAGTAATCTGTTGGGTGATATGGGAGGACTCCTGTAACCTCATTGACTGTCACTGTCTATAGCTGTAAAAGGAAGAGCTTAATTTATTTCTTTACTCATTAATATTATTTAATATTCTTTAAGAATAGATGCTTTGCATCTTGTGATCATTGAATAACTGTTGAATTAGTTGAATGATAGTGTGATGCCATCCTATGGGGAATTTGAGTATATCACTGGGAACTTCTGCAAGAAATATAGACTTCACATTCATTCTATTCATGCTATGTGGAATCTATAAATCTAGCTCTCTGTAGCCACCTCAGGCTTTTCTGATTGGATTGTGTCAGTATAAAGACAGGCAACTGCTAACATGAATGTAAGGTTGTTTACCCCAGCATGTAGACGTGTTTTCCAAAAGGACCCTGAGGGTGATAGAATATCCCTCCCATAGGTGTCCAACAGGAAAACAATGTATTTTAGACTTTTCTTGCCCATTGA
Source organism: Lepilemur ruficaudatus (assembly GCA_963574885.1). Lineage (NCBI taxonomy): Eukaryota > Metazoa > Chordata > Mammalia > Primates > Lepilemuridae > Lepilemur > Lepilemur ruficaudatus. The sequence goes on from CAUYRT010039787.1 coordinate 48,817, forward strand.
CCTCTGGACTAACAATAGTTTCAGAAAATTTTTCAATTCACTGAGGGTATAATTCTCAAACAACAAAATGTATTTTATTCTTTCCATCTCTCTAACCTGCTCCAATATATCTTGTTTTCCTAGTCTTTGCTCTCTTACATGAGGGTGGATAATTTTTCTCTAGAGCTCAGAGGATGAACACTCTTGACCTAAAATTCATTGAAGAAAGGCATGGAAAGTCTGACAGTTCAAATCCATTGCTCTAAAGGTTTTCCTTTCTGTTATATGTTATCACTGAGTGTCCGTAGGGGTCAGAGACGGAGACTCTGTGGTTGCTCCTGAACATGAAGTCTTTGCTAAAAATGATGAAAACAGAAGGAAACCACACTGGGTACAGAGCAGTGAGGATCCAGCCTGTTGTTTCTAAAAGCCTGCTGCATTCAAGACAGTGAACTTAGCTGGTTTTGTTTGGTTTTATTTTGTTCAGAAAAGTAAAAAGAGAATCTCATGTCTCAGACTTCCCTATTCTATCAAAATTCAACTTATTTTATGCTAACAAAATTATTTTAAAGTATTTAATAACATAATTATAGTCTCTCTCCAATTACTGCCTCTTTGGCCTAACAGCAAAGCTCCTCCTAAGAGTTCTATATTTATTGCTTTTATTTCTCACCTCCTATTTTCTCCTGAACCAACTCTAATTATGCTTTTGCCCCCAATATCAACTTCCTTGGGCGCTCAAAGATCTTATCAAGATCAACAACCCCTGTATTGCCAAATCCTATGGTTAATATTCAGTCTTCTTGTTACTTGAACCTTCAGCTGCATTTGACACAGTTGATCGCTCCTTCTTCTCGAAACACTTTTGTTTACCTGACTTCTGGGACACCACTTTCTCCTGTTCATCTTTTAATGCATGTGATTCCTTTTCAGTTTTCTTTAATGGCTTCTCCTCTGTCAACTTCTAAAAGTGCATCAGTGCTCAGTTCTTGGCCCCCTTCTCCTGCCTTTCTATATTTCCTTTTTAGGTGATTTTATCCAGTTCTATGGCCTTGGATCAATTGATACACCAGTGACTCCCTGTTTAGATTTCCTGCCTTGGCCTCTCCCCTAAGCTTCCCAACTGCCTACACAGTACCTCCCCTTGGATTCTAACAAGCTTTTCCATGTTAGCATGTTCTGAACAGCTCTCTGATTTCTTACCCACTTCCCTATCTTCTACAACAATCTTCCCTTTCTCAGTCAATGCTATTACCACTTACAGTTGCTCCAACCATTCAGAAATTCAGCTGGTGATACCTTCAGAATACACTGTGATCTGACCACGTGGCCACCCTTGTTTAAACCACCATCATTTCACACCTAAACTACTCCAACAGTCTCCTAACAGGTCTTTATTCCTCCTACAGCCAGCTTACCACTCTCCCCGTCACTCTGACTCCCACAACCACTGCAACTTTGCTGTTTCTTGAACACAACCATCCCATTTCCTCCTCAGGGCCTTTGCACTGGCTGCTCCCTCTAGCTGATGTGACCCTTCTCCAGAGCTTTGCATGGTTTGCCCTTTCGTATCAGTCAGTACTCCACACAAAGGCCACCCTCAGAGAAGTTTTCTTTTGACTAAAATTGCACCCATATCCAACTCACTACCCTCCATCCCCTTTCCCTGCTTTATGTCCTTCAGAACACTATTTGACATTGGGTTATGTTGCTATTGGCTGATTGAGAGGTCTGCTTCCCCAACTAAAATACATGCTCCATGAAACATTTCTGAAAAAAAAATTATAAATATAGAAATGAAACCACTGTGAGGAACCTCTAGAGGTCATTCATTTCTAATATCCATCTGGTATTTGTATCAGTTTTATATTCTCCCCATTATTTTTGAAGTGAATATTTTTATACTGAATCACATTTCCACAATGATCTCCACCAGCATTTTTTTCATGGAGAAAAATAACCTCAATATTAAATAAAAATTTTACCAAGGACAATAAAATCTATTCTCGACAGCATGCAATTAATTTTCCTATGTAGCCCATAGAAGAAATTAGTCATTCAGACAATTGACTGTGACCATTGCTGGCAGCATATGTAGAGACAGAACAGATACTGGAACAGTGACATTTTGCACCAAATGTGCAAATACAATAAAGCACAGAATAAGCAGTGACTATATATATGGTATTGAACCGCAGCCAGAGTCTGAAAACTAACACGAAAGTGTGTTGTCTAATAACTTTCTTCCACTAGATTTCACTTTTTCCTTATTAGAGGAGTTCTCATTTGAGTAAAAAAAAATGTTCATTTATATAATTAACATTCATTCTTCTTAAGAAGTGCTAAGTAGGTCAAGTTGTTTTATGATAGATGGAAGACCATCCAAAATGACCTATCATTGAGTGTGTTTCTTTAGACTTTGCACTAACTTTAGTTATCAGCAACTCTTCATAGCCAATGGTTTGCACCCCTCCGTCATTTCATAGGCGTCTTTAAGATGTTTAGCACTCTTTCCTTGTGCACTGGTGACCTGTATTGCCCTAGTGAAGGGTATTGATTTTCCATTATCCCTAGATGCCACATGATACATTTCTATTAGTTGTAAACACTTACAAGACTGACTTCTATTTTGTCCTTCATCACATCAGCCTGCCAGGGCAGGACATCTTTAAATGAGGACCAGTGCATTTCATCAGACACGTTTCCATCTTGGCACTTAAAGCGATGATGCTCTCAAGGTGTCTAGATGTAATGAAGCTTGTTTTTTAAAACCTGTTGCTATCTTGCCAGAGCCTCAAGGCAAGTCCTCCTAAAAGTAACAGACTGTACTTAATTTTCAGGCTTATTCTGGGCTTGATTTACTTGCTTTTTCTATGGGCACCAAACTATTACTTATATCTTGTTGATCTATGTTGGCTTCAGAATTATCCAAGAATATTCATAGTGGCCTCTGCAAGTATGGAAAATTATTGATGAAAAAAAGATACAACTTTATAAAATTGAATGTCAGGATAAATTAGATTATTTGGACAACAACAATTATGAGAGTTCATTGACGTTTTAGGATACACAAAAAAACACATGAAAGAATCAAGTTTTTAAAAACATTTCAAGTAAGGGTTTACTGTTTGTCTTGGATTTGTTTTAGTGATAAATGTGGTCTGCCATCTCTGCTACTTGTTGACAAAAGCCTACTTCAACCAGAAAGCCAAGATTTTTCCCCAAAGGTTTTAAATTTTTTAAATAGCATATATGTCTCCTGAGAGAAAACTCCAAAAGGTTATAGAATCCATTTGCCCTTAAATGGAAAAAACAACAGTGAATATTAAGAGAAAATGAGAATATAACATATGAGAAAAGGGTAGTTGTCAAAGGACATCTAAGAAGTAGATGCTATCTCTCCTTTGTACACCCCTCACATTTTTTGTAGGGCATCTCTTACATTCAGCCTTGCCTTAACATTCCTATTAGTTGAAATGCTGTCATCCACAGTGGAAAATGGTCCCTCCACCTTTTTTTTAATCATATGTTGGTTTATATTCTCTTTCCTTGTTCTGTGTCTTGGTTGGACATGTCTCATGAGCTTCTTTTCATTTACATGGTAACTACAAGGGTAACTTGAATCACCCCAACAAGCATTTTTTTTTTTATTGTAGAATCTAGGTGGTAGGAATATGGGTGTTCGCTATAAAACTCTAACAACTTTATGTTTCAACATTTTTTTTCTTTATTGAAGTATACTTTACATATCATGCCTTTACTCCATTTTAAGTGTACAATTAAATGATTTTCAGTGAATTTACCGAGGTGTACAGTTAATCACATAAGTCAGTTTTAGAGGAATTCCTTTCCCCAACAAGCATTTTTAACACTTTCCAAACATTCATTGCCTCATCTCACAATATTTACACTTGACCCCCACTCTCTTTAATTATCCACTCCTTTC